>JAANDG010000533.1:0-102592 GCA_036852015.1 Pelodera strongyloides
AACGCCCGATGGCGATGCAAATGTTTCAGATAAACTATGACCAACTTTGACTTGGTAGTACGATTTGACAAGAATGATTGTATCCAATAAAGAAGGTAGGATCTGGAATCACTTCGCAACTAATTTATCTGCCTAAAATGCGTACATATAGTTCTAGTCACATTTCAAATCCTCCACGAAACAAATAGCTCGACAAGACAAGATGCACTAACTACTTACGTAAGCTCAGTTTCGTTACTTTTTCACTGCGGAGCTAGAGAGCGGAGTGCAGTAGACATGGCCATGGGAAAGGCACTCTGGTTTCCAGGGGACGGTTCCAATAAAATTTACGCTGGGGTAGGTTACAGGCGTCTCCTGTTCAGCATGCTCTCTCGTTTCTCTGATTTTGACAGGCTGCGAGAGAAATCCGAGAGAGCACGCTAAAGAGGAGACGCCTCTAACCTACCCCAGCGGTAATTTTATTGGAACCGGCCTCAGGGGACGGTTCCAAGTTGCGTTCCTGTGACTGCGTTCCTTTGTTGCTTTGGCGGCCACCCCAATCTATATGTGGTACTCTAGAGTTTTATTGATGTTCCAGTTAGTTATATTATTATGAAACCTCATATTTTTTTTACACAGAACTGTACAAGAAAGTTGCTGGATACTTACAACCGTCCCGCGCGGATTCAATCCGGCAGCGACCTTACCCAAGATTTCAATGGGACAGCGTTCGTTTTACTATAAATACGGTGTGTGTATGAGTGTATGGGATGTTAAGTGCACACGCCTGTGTTAATTTGTTAATATGCATGTGTAATGTTCTAAGCATTTTTTTCGATTAGCACCTCTGGATCGGACTTCACAAAATAAGCAACAACATAAATGGCGGCGAATGGCTCAATAAATACCATGAACCTTTGGACTATAGAAACTTCAGAAAGGTTTCACCGATCAATGGAGGCAATAGTGCAGCTGTTGTAAGTCATTCCAGTCGGTACTTCAATAAAAAATTTGAAGTGGAGCTTCATTTGTCGCTTTATATTTGCGCCGGAAACATTTCTCTCCTTTGCGACTGACTAAATTTGCGCCTGACGGCCTAACGCCTGACTACTCGTCATTCGATAAAGCGCTTTAACAGTCGGTTTTTGAAAATCTCTTGTATTCCTTGTTTTTGTTTAGATTAACATGGATCACTTCGCTGAGAATGAATATACTTGGATGGCCAATCCCATTCATTGGTGGGGTTATGGAGCCGTTTGCGAGCAGAGTGTGGATACCTCTGGAGCCGGGTGCCGTTCACCCGCCTCCCCCGCCTCCCGCGCCGCTAACGGAAGCCACGATAGGTTCGTGGCGTTTCTCTTCTACTTCATTCATTCGATTGTTGCGGTTAGCAGACGAAACTCTTATAACCATTTCAAATTAAATTTCATTACGAGGAATGTTCTGCCACTGTATTCGACAAAACAATTGCATAGACAATTTTCATGGCCCCGTTCTCATCAATTATCAACAAAAAAAATCCTTTTCAGTGTGCAGCGTGTGCTAATGGACCATTATCATTGGAATATTGTGACGCAAAAAAAAAGATATTTTCATAAAAATGTTGTGTTCTCTGTTTTAATTTATACATTATTAATATATACATTACTGGTAATACTTAATTTGAATAAGCCAATAAGCGAAGTGTGTGCTTGTTTGGATATGCCCAGAAAATTCTAGCAGAGACAGAACCCCTCGCGATTATACAGAAGTCATAAATCGTAGTGGTTTATGTCGATCGATAAATTTTGGAAATTCATTAATAAAAGAAATAAAAAGATACAAATAACTTTTTCCTTTTTTGAAAATAGAAGGATTAAAGTTAAATCAAATTAGAAACACTCTGGTGAATCTTGGATTAAAAAATCACATTTCTCCGTTGTGGAGATGTTATCAACCTTTTTTTCAGTGTGCACCGTGTGCTGATGGAATACTATTATAGAATTCTGTGACATCTAAATAAATTTAAAGGGACAGGCCCATCAAAATAAACCTATATTTACGATAAGTTCATAATGACTATGAAGCATTTTTATTACAATATATACAAACTAAATTTCACCATTATTCGCCCTAGACAACTTTTTTCCAATGCGCTCAACGCATATGTATACCATAAAACTGCAGATTTCAAAGCTAATATGCAAATTTAATCCATTTAATTTTCCGTAAATTTCATTGACGACAAGGATATTTGCGCTTTACGGTATGCATTTGAGCTGAGCGCACGGAAAAAATTTTCCATGGCAAATAAATGTGAATTTATTTGCTGTATTGTAAAAATGCTTGATAGTCACTATGGACGTATCGTAATATAGAATTTTATCGTGGAAAAGAGTCCTGAATGGTAAGTTTGGTTTCATCCTACTTAAAACTAGGAAAAGAGAAAATAGTTGAATAGGTTGCTATAAAAAATTTACCTAGCAGAGGTTATTCAAACTAGGCCTTTATAACCAAACTGGTCATTTCACTTATGCTAATAATTTTCCGATTTTAGCTCGAAAACTTCACTACGCGGTAGACTCTGAAACAGATTTTCGCATAGAATAAACAGAGAATGTGTATTCCAGACCAAAGAGTAGCCTGGTGAAAAAGGAAATAATAGCATGATCGAAAGGCAGCTGGTCATTACAAAGGCCTAGTTTGAGCATAACCTCTGCATAGAGTAAATTTTTTATAGCAACCTATTCAACTATTGTTCTCTTTTCCTAGTTTTAAGTAGGATGAACCCAAACTACCATTCAGGACTCTTTTCCACGATAAATATTGTCCTCTTTTCACATGAGCAATTTACATCTGAGGCTCCGAGACGAGATCTAAGTGTACGATTTCTTTCTTATCGATAGATGATGGTATTTGCTTCCAAAAACCTGCCTATGAAGCAACGCTTTTATTAGAGGAATAATCAGGATAATGCTTTGAATTCTATCAAATTGTTTTACCATAGTCGTTGTAATTGTGTGTGCCCCGAGGGGATCTGGGGACTTAATAGAAAATAAGGTGCAAATAACTAGATACCCTCGGACACTACATAAGAGCCAGAACCCTCGGGACACAAAGGCTACTGTCAAAAATTTTGATAGAATTCTAAGCATTATATTAATTTATTCCTTCTAATAAAGCTTTTGCTTCATATGGCATGTTTATTGAAGCAAATATCATCACCTATCGATAAGAAGAAAAATGTACACTTATATGTCGTGAGCCTCCTCATTAAATGCGTGGTCACCGTTTTGGCCTTTATGTATATACATATACTTTTTATTATCTGTCTAATTTATAAAGCATAGGTTTTGAAAATTTTGGCAAGACAAGAAATGCGGCAACTGCGAACTCGGGGAGAGAATTGGAGTTACTACATTACTGTTACTGTAGATATGAAACTGACTGCGTTCCAGAAACCAGTTAAATGGAGAGGACAGAAAAAAGTTCCTCAATTATTGTGCGAATGTCCGGAATTTGAAATATTTCTGTAAAACGCATTCTTTGCAACTAGAACTCACAGAGTATTCCCCGGCAAACAGTTCGGCAGTACCGTAGTCAGAACGATTTTTGCGCTTTATGCATTACATATTGGAAACGCTTTTTATAATTGTAGAATGTTTTTCATTCGTTTAACAATACTGGCAGGGAAGAAGCAAATAATCCGACTAACCGTAAAAACTTATTTGACGTTGTGACTACGTACCTGGCCGAACAGTTAGCTGGGGAATAACTCTGTGATTTAGGTGCAAAATGCGTTTTCACAGTAATATTTCTGAAGTCCGGACATTTGCGCTTTTGAACGGATTTTCGAAAAAAAACTACAGTGAGGAAACTTGGTCGGGCCCCGGCATACACTGGGCCCGAAAAGGGGGGCCTACGCCTCGCCTACGCCTCGCCCATACGCCTCGACAGACACAGAAAAGGTGGGAGGCTGGTGCGCCTGGTGCGGCCGAGTGTAGGCGTGGTGTAGTGAACTAAATACACACGAAAGTTGAAGATCGAGTCCTCAGGCCTACACCCGGCCCATCCTGGGCCGGTGGCCGCCAACACGCCAGGAATGGGGGGTCGGCCGCTGCCGGGCACCCGTTGTTGTAGGCGCGCCCGGCCAAAGTTTCGCTTGTATTCCATGAAAATCAACATCTTAACAAAAAAATCGCCAATCGATCAATAACTAGTCTTCAATCATGCCTCGCTCGCTCACTCGCCTTCATAGCTAACCTGAAATAACCACCACGGCTGGTTGCATGTGCCAAGTTGCAATTAATTTTAGAAACTCGTGTGCACAACAATCTAAGTTCTTAAGGAGGAGGCTCAGAGATAAGTGCTCAATGGTTCTTTTATCGAAGATGATTTATTAGTTCCAAAGACATGCTTACAATGCAAAAGCTTTTAACTGGAAGGAGTAATTTATCGTGGAAAGAGTTGAATGGAAAGTTTGGGTTCATCATGTTTAAACGACGACAATGCCAAATTTGAATCGATTCTATAAAAAGTGAACAAAATCCTGTGTTTATTTTCAAATCCGGCATATTTAATACCCAACTTCATTATTTTATTTCATTAGCTTTCCGATTTTTAACAGCATGGCATGGCAAGCTCTGGAATATGCCCACTTTTTTGAAGTTGCAGAGCCTAACACCTGGAACTGGCATTGCTGTTTAACAAATTACTGTCAAAAAATGGACGACATTAAAAAAATAGCCAGTTGGGTATAATAGCCGATTTGAAATACACAGGATTTGTTCACTTTTTATAGCATCCGATTCAAATATTGGCCTTTTTCGTAGTTTTAAGACATGATGAAACCCAAACTTCCATCAAGTACTCTTTTCCACGATAAAATATGTACTCTTTTCACAGTCCTATTTCAAGTTAAAGGGTCAGCCATTTCAGTAACCCCTATTTTAGCTGACTCAATCTGATACTCCGTGTCAATATGGTAGGATTCATTTTTTTTTCAATTCCAGCGCAAAACACAGTATTCAGCATTACCATAGCCATCATACCCAACAATCCACCACAGTTGCCACGCATGTTTGGCATACTGGGCACGGCAATTTCGTTGTTGTCGAATCAGCACGGATGGGCGTGACAACTACGATAGATTGTTGTGTATGACTGCTACGGTAAATGATGATAAGTGCGTGAAATTTGGAAAAAAATTGACCAAAGCACCTACATATTTGTTACGGAGAGCAGGTCATCAAAAAATTAATCGAGCACACTTCAGCAAAAGACTGGCGACGATAGGGCGAAGTCGCCATGCACCATTTATCTGATTCTGCATCATGTTTGCATTTTCCGTAATTCGTCGCGCCTACTTATTGCTACGCCAACGTTTTGTGCCAGGGACACGGGTTCGCCGCGCACCACTCGAGTTTCACCGTTAGGTGTTATAATTTATTTGTTTGTTAGAAGGTTGTAGGATTCAGGTAACAATAGTTCTTAAAAACAAGCAGAGATCGTTCGGAGGCTATGGAAAAATATGTGTATTTTGAAATGGACTGGATTGATATGTTTGAATTGATGAGCTCGATTTTATTCTATCACACCTTTGCATATGATGCGTGGGGAGCATTTATCCCAAATCTGTTTCAAACCCTGGCTGTTATACCTATTTTCCTATTTGTCAGAATTTTGACGAGCCACGAGAAAAAGTTTTCTCAATTTGCTTGCACAGAGTGTCCCGATTACCAGAAATATGACTGTGAACCGCATTGTTCACCTAGAACCGCAGAGTTATTATTATACCCGCAATTGCAGTTACCGCAGTCCACGTCAAAATGGGGTTCGGTTTATAAACGTCCACTATCATGATTAAAAGAATGAAGATATTTCTACGATTATAACAAGGAGTTTTCAATACTTACTGCCCTCCGAAAAGCAAAAATTGACTCTGACTACGGTAAATGGCCGATCAGTTTGCCGGGAATTATTCGCGATTTCAGGCAAAGAAATGCGGTTACAGTAATAAAAGTTCCTGCCATTCTGTACAATTAAATTGGGAAAAAATCTCTGGCCTGTCCCTTTAAATCGGTGCTACAGCCGGGTTTTGAAAACTACATTCCCATGAAAATAAGTATGATTAGAATAAAGCTATTCCCGCCATCAATCAGAATGTGCTCAATCATGCCTCCTCCCCACATAGGTGACTGGAAATAACCACCCCGGCTGGTTGTATGTGCCAAACAGAATGTATAGTTATAATATTAGTTTTAGACACTCGTGTGCACAAACAAGCTGGAGTTTCTTAAATCATTTTTTGTTTTGAGAATTCCATATGTTCTTTGATCCCTTTCATAAAAGAACATTGGTGATTTGTAGATTGAATTATGAAATTGTTTGAGCGTTGTTGTCTTTTTATCTAATCATACTGATTCATTTGAATGTAGTTTTCGAAATCAGCAATGATATAAATAAGATTTAGTAACAATAGTTCGTTTAAACCGAACCCTGAAACAGGTACGTTGTGTTCAGCGGCGCGCACTTTAGCCCCGCCCCAAGGTGAACAGAGAACAAGCTTCAGACATTTCTTCCGCATGTTTTTCAAATTTTACTTATTTGGCCATAAATTTGGTTAAAGTTCATATTTTTAACTGAAATTTTCGCAGGTAATCTAAAATATGCTCTTTTAACTAACTAGATCGGAAGAATCCCATTGTTTGGTCTAGGAACAAATTCAGGGTGGAAACTGGAAAAAAGGACTCTCTGATGTAACCCAAACTATGTTAGCGCTATCGCGCTAACAAAGGAAATCAATATAAAACTATGAATTCAATCAAAATTTTGGATCGTAAAAAATAGTTGATTTCCATAGTGGGCATGCAAATTTTGTGCTTGCTTGCAAAATGACTTGTAAATTTGCATGTTTAGCTTTGAAGTCTACCTTGCATACGATAGGTTATTTTATTTGACTTCGAGTTCTTAGATTAATTAATTCCTCCAAACTAAAGCGCTGAACCTTATAATACTTGTTTTTTGGAAGATAAACCCATTATCCTTCGATAAAAGGAAACTAGTTGAGCACTTCATTCTCGTGAGCCTCCTCCTTTAAAAGCTCAAGCGCAAGCCCACGTATGGAAAGTTTTCCCTACTTTGTCTGAGTTAAATCTTCATATTACACAAACGCGGTGCGGCTGCGAAAACCGTTTTGCATAATATGCAAAATTGGGGAAGACATTTGCGAAAGAAGATCCACAGTTCGTTACCGTACTCAACACCCAAAATAGTTAAAAGGGGTTTCTAGTTTCTGGACGTGCACCGGGTTGAAAACCAAAACAAATATGTTATGATTAAATCAATAGCCAGAAGCATTTTACTATGCAACAGTTTAGACGTTTAGGCTCAGAAACGCTTTTTCAGCTCAAACTGCAGTACATTTCTGAAAATCTTCTTTCGCGAATATCTTCCCCAATTTTGCATGCTAAAAGCAAAACGGGAGACTTATCACAGAAAAATTGGGGAAAACTTTTATTTACGTGGGCCTGTGCCTTTAAATTATGATTCCTTGACCAATTTGAGCATTATCGTTTTTAGATTGAATTTTGCTTTCATGGTTTTTAGATTGAACTTTGCAATTGTTTGACGATCCCGACTTAACTAATTCGCTTTAGAGGGTTGCAGTCACTACAAAATCATATTTTTCTTCGAGTTTCCTTGTATTTAGTAAAGAATAGAGAAACATACTTTACCAAAACCGAATAATTTGAACTCCAACTCTTACCTAGTTAACGTGTTAACTAGTTACCTAGTTAGTTAGTTAATTGAATTAACTAGTTGGCAATAATAATAAGATTTAGTAACAATAATTACTTTTGCCCTGAAGCTGAAACGTTGTAAGTTGTGTTTCAATGTTCGCACCGCGTGAGTAGCTGGGCCTCTTAAACGTGCCTAGCCTGTGTGTGTGTCTATCTCTTTCATTGACATTGTCCGTTTGTTAAATCGTATTGCTTGAATAAAGAGTTATATTTGAAAAAAAAAACGGCGCGCATGTTAGCCCCGCCTCCTAGGGTGCACAGAGACACAACCAACCAACCAACAAACAGACATTCTTCCACATGTTTTTCAAATTTTACTTATTTGGCCATAATTTTGGTTGAAGTTGATATTTTTATCTGAAAATTTCGCAGATAATCTAAAATATCTCTTTTAACTAACTAGCTCGAAAGAATTTCATTTTTTCGTCTAGGAACAAATTCAGGGTGGAAACTGGAAAAAAGGGCTATGAAATAAAATGAGACGAAACAAAAACTCCGTTTGGCAATTTGCCAAGGTACCGTAATCTTTCGCTGTTGGACCATTTGGCTCCGCCCCCTGGCGTCATTCGAGGTCGTGTTGTTGTGCTGTGCGGTCGTTCGTGTTTTTTCGCTAATTTTTGTTGTTATTTCGTTAATTTTTGTTGTGTATTTGTTTTTTATGCTATTTTTGCAGGACTGCATGACAGATTTTGACTAGAAGAAGGCTCAGGGCCAGTTTCGACTAGAAGAAGGCTCGGTGAAATTGGAAAAACAGCTTTCGAACTCAGAGAAAGGTTTGTTTTTCTCTTTTTTTTTGGTTCTGCCCGCTTTAACTCGTTTTTGATGCTGTATTTTTTGTGTCCGTATTGTCCAGGCTTTCCTTTGTGCATTTTCGTGTCCTATATAACTGTTCGATATTTCAGTCGTTCAATGATGTGGTGTTCACGCGCACGACCGCCGGCAACAGCATGGATCCCCAGAAAAGAGCAGCAATAAAAACGTTGATCGAAATTAATAAAAAATTCATCCCTTTGAAGTGTGTCATTGTTTGAGCGGTTTCTTTTGTTCTCCCCTTGAAAAATGCCAATTCTCTTTCTTTTCCACTTCTATTTTCCGAAAACATAGTGGAAATCATCATCAATTTGCGTCTCGTTCAAAAAAATAATATTCCCGCCAAAATGTGGGCGGGACTTGGCAAATGGTCCAACAGCGAAAAGACTACGGTACCTTGGCAATTTGCCAGAAGGAGTTTTTGTTTCGTCTCATTTTATATCTTAAAAAAGGGCTCTCTGATGTAACCCAAACTATGTTAGCGCTATCGCGCTAACAAAGGATTTACTTTGATGGGCCTGTCAATTTGAATTTGTGTGTTATATGTTTTCTTTGTGACTCGACGCACTACCATGAATACAGATAGTTATGGTTATGTAGATAAATTTAAATATATAAGGAAAGAATGAGCAAGCGTGAACCAGTGGCCCATGGTATTCCACGGTGCTCTAGGACATTCCTCGGAATTTCATGTGTGCCCATTGGACCATGGTGTCCCGAATGCAAGGGTATTCCAAAGGTGTCTCAGGAAGAAAAATAAGTTGACAGTACCTTCAGAGTAACAATTCAAACATTGATGATACAGTAACACTCTATTGGAGCTCGTTATAGTGCTTATTTCTTACTGGTTCTGTTGTGTTGTGGTTGTTCAATACATGTTTATTATTAAACGAATTACTGTATGATGTTGAGTTCATCACGAAAATCACCGCGAAAAGATCCAGCAGATCAATTGCAATCAATACGTAATGGGGGGGGGGGTTGTGCTCGTTATTATTATTATGATACGTTTTCGCTTTGATGATGGGGGACACAGGAAAGCTGCGTAGATTACATGAGTAATAATAAAAATTCGTTTCTACTAATAAATTATTATACAGGATGCGGTGTGACTGCTACTACGATGGTAAATACACGACCGGTAGTCGTCCCGATAGCGGGTACCGAACCCAGTAGGTAGGCAGGCATCAGATGTATAGTGAGGGATGCGGGCCCTCTTGCACCAATATCTGCCTCTTTTGGATTTCCCGGGTAATTATTGCATTCAGTGTAAACAAAATTCGATATGATTCCATATATATAAATAATGCTCATAACTACCCACTCTATTACAATAATATGTCTCTTGTACAACAAACCCTCTACCTACAATGACCGAAAATGTAAACTGGTTTACATGATGACCAATACTCCATTGAAGAGCAAGTAAGTTCCATGTATGTAATCAATCTGCTACAAGATTCGGGCATGGATGAAGAAAAGATCCCATGATGCCAGGTGTACTTCAAAATAGCCGCATTGTTTTTGGAGCTTTGCAACATGTACTTTTTTAATCCTCAAATGAAAATAAACCCGAAGGCTAACGTTTCATTTCAACGACCTGGGCAATTCCACCAATGTTTCCCTAATCTAATCCATTTCTTATGCCCCAAATCCCAAAGGCTCCAAAGAACTGTATTTGTATTTCTTTGCTTGTGCTTGCACGATTTACTACTGGGAATATTGTGAAAGCAACTCTGTTCTGTGGGCGTTCTAATTTTTATTATATTCTTTATGAACCTAATAAAGTTGATGATATCTGGCACTATAAAAGAGACATAAACCGCTATTCAATCGAACTTCGGCATGATAAAGTCGTTTTTCTCGTCTTTATTCTTGTGCTGTGCATTGTTGAGTTTTGTCGATGCACAATGCATGGGAGGATTCGAGTACACTAATGGGTCTTGCTACAAGGAAGGTTTATGTTTCATGTGTAGGCGGTAGTTCATCTGACATTCTTGTCTTCGTCAATACTTCGTATACGCCGGTACGACTTCGAGTGCTGTAGGTGTTCATTCTCGCGCACTTATACTGCAACTCAGCGTGCATTTGAAACAAACAAGACTGAAAAACTCGGCATGAAATAAAGAACAGAAGAATGCCTGTTTCACATATCAAATAATCATATTGATCGCGTTAGCGAGAACTAGTATTCTACACCTCTTGGTAAGGTTGCACCTATTTTTTACATCGCCTTGGCTATAGTAGCACCTAATCCAATAACAATGTTTAATGTGCCCAATATATAGATAATCGTCGCATGGGGAAATTACGAAACAGCTAGGAGAAAGTGCAGGAATTTGGGATCCGATGTCACACTGGCAACAATAAGATGCAAATACGAAAACGATGCAATAATGGGTAGGAAGTTGCTTCATACTAAGTAATACTTTTGGGTGAACCGCAACATAACACTGTGCCCTTATCGGTGTCTATATCGCAGTGGCAATCTTGTTTTCATTCAGACCTCTATAAAAGAGTGGCGGGTTCATTATCACCCTCCAGAGCGGAAAGCGTTAGGAAACGACCTCAACCAGAAAGACGCTGGGATCATGTTTGTTTTTTCTACAATACATAAATGCAACTAGATGTTTTTGTAACCGTTGTGTAATTTACAATTAGAGGCGATTACCTTGTCAAATCGCTTAAAAAAGTTGAAAAATATGAGAAAATCCTCTTGATTCAGAACCTCTGGATCGGACTTCACAACATAAAGAGCAAAAGAAAGGATGCCGGTATGTGGTTCAACATTGCCCATGGACCATTGAACTACAGGAACTTCTACCCATGGGAACCAAATTATCCGCACAATAGTGCCGCCGTCGTAAGTTGTTTTTCGAAAAATGCCAGGTTCTACACTCACTTTTTTTCGTGTTCAGATTTGGGCATGAAAGTTGTGGCGAACGTAAGTGAAGAAAGAAGTTGGATTACACAACTACACTTGACCATAAATAAGCACACATATTTTAGCTGGATCTTGCTCCTGACTCGTGGTATATGTGGATTGATAATCCAACTGACTGGTTTGGTTATGGTGCCGTTTGCGAGCAGAGCGTGGCTACCTCTGGATATGGATGCCGTCCACCCCCACCGCCTCCTAAAAAGTGTATGTTTTCTTCACTTTCTTCCAAAGCTGAGTCTTCGCCCAACCCTTTTTTCTATGAACTATGAGTCGGCGGTTTGATTTTGTTGCATTGTTGCTGCGGCGCATGGTTGACCATACGCAAAAACTTGAAACCAAACTGAAACCACCACCGAACAGGCTTTAGAAGTCCAACTAAGCTAAAGTCGAAAGGCATGTATGCCTCACACATGTGTCAGCATACTTTTTCAATCTTGATTAAAATGGTAGTACATCACATTGGCCCTAAAACAGGCATGTTATCAAACCATCAAACAATTATTTTTCAGCTTGCAGCCTTTGCTGATGGAGAACAGCGACGTAGTACAACGGCACCGAAATAAATTTTAACTTCATTTTATTTTTTTTGTGTTGCAGTATTGTCTAATTACTGACTCAATTTATTGTGTCCTTATGGGGGGGGGGGTGAAAATAGTTCCTACAGAACGAAGTACGAACATTTTACCTTGTGCCAGTGTTCTGGGAGGCTAACTAATTTTTCTGGAGCTATTTATGAATCTATTAAAGTTGATATGTGGCCCTATAAAAGAGACAAATACTCCGATTCAAGCAAAACTTGGCATAAGAAAGTTATTCTTGAGGTCTTTCTGCTTACTTTGTGCACTGTTCTGTTTTAACCACGCACAACGTATGGAAGGATTCGAGTATGCTAATGGCGCTTAGCTAAAAGAAAAGTTTATTTTTCATATATTTGGTTAGCGCACTAGAGTTAGCGGTGAGAACCTGGGAGGTGCGATGATCATTTGCGACCTTCAGAACTGAATAAATATATGTTACTTATTTATATATGTATTATTTATTAAATAACACCATTATGGTACTTGTTTGTGTTGTATATTTGGTGTGCTCGGAAAAATTTGAACAAAAAGGTGTACTGCTAAGTAATCTGAAAACTGAGGCTCTACCACTCTATTGCGATTATAATATATAAAACTAAGAAAATAAGAATAAAACAAAAATAAAAAAAATGTTATCAAACCCGACAATATTCGCTCCTTACGTGTCCTCAGCGCCGGTGAATGTCGATGAACACCAATTGAATATTAGGAAAATATCGGTTCCGTTTCAAATTATTTAATAATTGATTGTGTGAAATGAACTGAAATTGAAGGTTTCTAATGCCGAAAACAAGAAAAAAACATCGTTTTCCCCAAAAAAAAAACATTTGGTTACCGGTTAATGACCTGTTGATGACCAGTCCATGACGGTTTTTCGATTAATCGTGGACTCCATATGATCACGAAGTGTTCAACAAACGGGCTAGCCCTCGAAAAAAAAGTGAACCGTCATCAATGGGTTCACCAGTTCACTCTTCAGTACGTTTCCACAATCAGAGACGTGTGAATGTGTGGAGGAGAAAGAGACGAGAGTTAACTTTTTAAATTGTAGCAATCCTTTTTTTAAATAGGGAAACAATCGGCCGAAGGCCGATTCCTCCAGTCGGAGAAGAGCCCGTAGGGCTCTTCGAACGGCTGGTTATTAATAAAAACAATAAAAAGAAAGGTGATTTGAGATGAACCTATCCCTTTAATTCAACGTTTCAAGTCATGAGCAGAACAAGAGCAGGACGTTTCTTCTTGCTTGTGGGAAATGCCGCTCAACTTTAAACTTTTGTAAGTCTCAAAAACATTAGTAATTTCGTTCTCGCAATCAATAATATTAAAGGGACAGGCCCATCAAAGTAAACCTATATTTACGATACGTTCATAATGACTATCAAGCATTTTTATTACAATATATACAAACTAAATTTCACATTTATTTGCCATGGAAAACTTTTTTACGATGCGCTCAGCTTAAATGTCTACCATAAGGTCGCCAATATCCTTGTCGTCTATGCAAATTTATCGTGAAATTATAATGCGATTAAAATTTGCATATATAGCTTTGAAATCTGCAGTTTTATGGTATACATATGCGTTGAGCGCATTGGAAAAAGGTTTTCCAGGGCGAATAATGGTGAAATTTAGTTTGTATATATTGTAATAAAAATGCTTGGTAGTCATTATGAACGTATCGTAAATATAGGTTTATTTTGATGGGCCTGTCCCTTTAAGGGCAGCTATGCATAATCTTTAATACTGGATGCAGAAAGCGTAAAACAATAGCGCCGTGAACAAGTTTTGTATTTTCCGAAGAATAGCACTGTTTATGAATTTTAGTAAATTGCCGCGTGTGCAAAGAAAAGCGAAAACTTTCGAATGTCTCTCTATTGTGCTTACCAAGTCTAAAAATATTCAGACTCGAAGCCTCATTTCAGTTCTATTTCATACATATTAGAGATGCTCTTCTTAGGTGTTCCTGAAGTAGCTGACCTTGCAAAAGTTTGGCCGACTCTGCGACGCTCTCGTCGCCTACGGCTTCAACGGCCGGGTGCAATGTCAGGAAATGGTCCTCGTTTTGATTCACTAGTGGCAATCTTGTTGGCACTGGTTGCCAACCGAGAGGAGTTGACTGCCAGACTGTACCGCTTGGTACCATCAGGGGGACTCTGTTTTTGTTTTCAATATGCTTGGCAAAACCCAAGCCGCTCTTCTAGTACCCTACATGTCAAGCATGCGAGGTCAGACCTTATGCCCAAGGGAGGCGCACGGTTCGGAGGTACTATTTAAATACGATCCGTTAGATCGGGATCTGAGACGCGTGTGGCTGTTGACACCCACCGGGGACTGCACGAGTAGTGCTTTTCCTGGACCATTCCCAGCGACGGTGTGTTAGGTACTGAGCTGGACATGCAGAGAACTAGAAGGCGGTCTTGGGTTTTGCCTTGTGTATTGAAACCAAAAGCAGGGCCCGTCTGATGGTACCAAGCGGTACGGTCTGGTAGTCAACCTCTCTCGGCTATCAACCAGTGCCACTGGGCTTGACACTAGTGAATCGAAACTTGGGCCATTTCCAGGCATTGCACTCTGAGGTGGCAGAACATTCCCGGTGTAGTTGGAAAGGGGAGGCCCCTGGTTTGGGTGCTCCCGTCCCAATGCTTTGTGTGGCAATTTGAATTTGTGAGTTGTATGTCTTTTTGTGATTCTACGCACTACCATGGAAAGAATGACCAAGCGTGAACCAGGAGAGAGTGGTATTCCACGGTGTTCTAGGACATTCCTCGGAATCTCATGTGTGCCCATTGGACAATCCATGGTGTCCCGAATGCAAGGGTATTCCAAAGGTGTCTCGGTCATAAGCCCCATGGAAGAATAATAAGTTATATGTACCTTCAGAGTAACCTATGTTCCTCTCCGACCCAAAGTGCCGACCCAACTAAAGCGAAGTCCGACTCTGGGCGGCCCTAGTTTCCGCCCCGCGTCGAAAAATTTAAAAAAGGCGTGGGAGTTGGATCGGCAAAACCACTGTTTGGAGTCGGAGTTGGGTCGGCACCACCACGGTTTGGAGTCGGCACCACCGTAATTTGTACAGAAGCGTAGCCCATAAATTACACTACAATGTTTATTGCGAATAATACATACACAGTATATGACTAAACATTCAAATTTGACGGAGTTTTAGCGAATCTTCCATTGTCCAGTATTAGTATCAGGCAGCAGAATGCATCTTTGATGTTGTGAACTCCCGTGGAGCTGGCCACCAGTGTCTAAATGTATTAAATTAAATAGTAAATGAAAGTATAATACTTCTGCGTCATTCTGCGAAGATTACAAAATATTAGTAACATATACTTCTACGGCTGAGTCTATCTATAGTGACCGATGGGAACCCTATTCTTACGACATCATAAACTTACTTTATCGTGCTTCCTTCCGTTTGTTTGATTGCTTGAACGCGCACCAGTAAGTGAAGCAATGGTACCTGTGATAGCAATAAGTTAATAGAGGAAATAATAAAGGAAATAGAAACAAATTAGAAAGAAACCAGAAAGTGCAGTACTTCAAAAAAAATTTGAAAAAAATCGTGAAAAATGCGATGTGCATGCGGAAGGGCTGCAAGCGCGCCAGTTGGGTCGGACCTGGGTCAGACTTGGGTCAGTTTGGCTGGCCTGCGTTCACTGCTGCTGTCTACTGTACTGCTACACTATTTGTACTGCTAAAGGGACGGCACTGCAAATTTCAGTCATATTTAGCGTCGGCGGTGGGGTCGAAAGCCACAATTTGGGCGCGCATTGGGTCGGAGATTAACAGACTATTCAGGCATTGATGTTACAGTAACTCTTTATTGGAGCTCGTTATATTGTTATTTCTTACTGCTTCTTTTGTTGTGATTGTTCAATACATGTTTATTATTAAACGAATTACGGTATGATGTTGAATTCATCACGAAAATCACCGCGAAAAGACAATTACCCAGCAGATCAATTGCAATCAAGACATAAAAGGTAATGGGTTTATGTTCAATGCATATTTTTGTTATAATGATACTTTTTTCCTCTTTGATGATGGGGGCAAAGGAAAGCTGCATAGAGTACATGAGGGCTAATAATACAAATTTGTTTCTACTAAAAGCTAAACTATTATGCAGGATGTGGTGACTGCTGGTAAATACACGGGCGGTAGTCGTCCCGACCGAACCAAGTAGGTAGGCATGCGTCATGTTTGGTATGGCGGGCTGAGAGTCGGGAATAAACAAATAAATTATAAAAATAAAGTTCAATCCCGTTTCGGCTCTTACTGAAGACGGACAAACACCCAGCCTGACCCTCATCAGTTCAGTTGCTGAACAACTAATAAAAATAAAAATAATAAGCTATTATTTAAAATCATAATAAGAGAGAAAGGGCACCGGGGGAAGGTAGAGGCACTTATGCTCCCCGGCCCGGCGAAAGGCCCATATTCTCTGTATTGATTAATATTGCACCTACCCGCCCGTTTTAAATTGAATTTTGGCGCGAAGGCCAGGTACCGTAATCGTACCATGAAATAGGATTTGGACCGAGTCAAGTTGCCCCCCTTGAGCAAGAGACACGTCCCGGGTCTTGGGTAGGCACTAAGGAACCTAA
Source organism: Pelodera strongyloides (assembly GCA_036852015.1). Classification (NCBI taxonomy): domain Eukaryota; kingdom Metazoa; phylum Nematoda; class Chromadorea; order Rhabditida; family Rhabditidae; genus Pelodera; species Pelodera strongyloides. The sequence continues at coordinate 16,700 of JAANDG010000533.1, forward strand.
GAAGTCTGCGCTCTGCCACCTCATCCGTTCAGTGGCTGAACAAATAAGAAAAATAAAAATGATAATAAGCTATTATTTAAAATCATAATAAGAGAGAAAGGGCACCGGGGGAAGGTAGAGGCACTTATGCTTCTCGGCCCGGCGAAAGGCCCATATTCTCTGTATTGATTAATATTGCACCTACCCGCCCGTTTTAAATTGAATTTTGGCGCGAAGGCCAGGTACCGTAATCGTACCATGAAATAGGATTTGGACCCAGCCAACTGTAAGATGTAATAGTGTGGGGGTGTGGGTCCTCTTGCACCAATGTCTGCCTCTTTTGGACTTCCCGGGTAATTATTGCATTCACTGTAAACAAAATTAGATATGATTCCATATACATAAATAATGCTCACAACTACCCACTCTATTACAATAATAGTCTGATGTTGTACAACAAACCCCTACCTAAAGCGACCGGAAATGGAAAAAGGTTTACATGAATGACCAATGCATTGAAGAGCAAGTAGTTTCAAACAATCTGCTGCAAAATTTGGGCATGGATGTAGTAAAAGATCCTATGAATCAAATGTGAACATATGTACTTTTTTAGTCCTCAAATGAAAACAATCCCGCAGGCTAACGTTTCATTACATCGACCTGGACATTCCACCAACGTTTTCCTGTTCCTTTCCTTATGCCCCTAATTTCCCTAATCCCACAGACTTCAAAGAATTGTATTTGTATTTCTTTGCTTGTGCTTGCATGATTTACTGCTGGGAATATTGTGAAAGCAACTCTGTTCTGTGGGCGTTCTAATTTTTATTATGTTCTTTACGAATCTAATAAAGCTGATGATATCTGGCACTATAAAAGAGACATAAACCGCTATTCAATCGAACTTCGGCATGATAAAGCTGTTTTTCTCGTCTTTATTCTTGTGCTGTGCATTTTTGAGTGTTGTCGATGCACAATGCATGGGAGGATTCGAGTACACTAATGGGTCTTGCTACAAGGAAGGTTTATGTTTCATGTGTAGGCGGTAGTTCATCTCGTCAATACTTCGTATAAGCCGGTACTCCTTTGGGTGCTGTAGATGTTCATTCTCTCGCCCTTATACTGCAACTCGGATAAATAAATAAAAAAGCGTGCATTTGAAACAAACAACGTTGAAAAAATCGATATGAAATAAAGAACAGAAGAATGCCTGTTTCATAGATCATATAATAATATTGATCGCTTCGCGAGAACTAGAATTCTGCACCGCTTGGTTTACATCGCCTTGCTACAGTAGCACCTAATCCAATAACAAATTTTTAATGTACCCTATGTTTAGATAATCGTCGCTTGGGGAAATTACAAAGTGGCGCAGAAAAAGTGCAACCAATTGGGAGCGGGTGTCATTCTGGCAACAATAAGATGCAAATACGAAAACGATGCAATAATAGGTAGGAAGTTGCTTCATACTAAGTAATACTTTCTGGTGAACCGCGACATTTGTTTCACGCTTCAAGAGCGTGCACCTTTATTCAAGGGTGAAAATACAGATTCAGTGTTTGCTTATGACATGTTCCGCAGAGGTCCTGAGCAGTAGGCGACGAGTTCCAGATGACAAATTGCTCGACGTCTTCGGGCTAGGGCCAGGAGGGATCGCCCATGATTCCCTCGCCTGGTGGTGGTTTTAGAGGTGTCACGGGCTGGAATCGAACTCGGGTCGACCGTGTCGCCGTATCTGTGTCTATATCAAAGTGGCAGTCTTGTTTTCATTCAGATCTCTATAAAAGAGTGGCGGGTTCATTATCACCCTCCCGAGCGGAAAGCATCAAGAAACGACCTCAACCCGCAAGACAGTGGGATCATGTTTGTTTTTTCTACAATAATAAATTTTTCAACCGTTGCGTTCTAACACGTAGAAGCGATCAGCTTGCCCAATCACTTCAACGGGACGCAGTTACTACAAAATGCAACTTTTTTATTCGATTTTATTAAATACAAGAAGATTTATAAAACAAAATGCAGCTATTAAAAAGACATAGAACAACTCAGGGAGAGAAATCAATGAGAATGGGTTTTGGTAAATTGCCGTCGCCGGGGCATATATGCAATTACCAGTACATGGAGAATAGCCTGCAGTGTTGCACCTGGTGTGGGTTTATCACTGCAGGGTATTTATTATCAACCGCTATACGGGCAATTATAAACTACAGTATCTTAGTAAAACTCATACGCAGTGATTTCTCTCCCTGACTTCGCTGGCTGTACTTTGGTGCTGGAAGCGTATTTTTCCTCACATCTTTGAATATTTAATGAAAAGCGAATAAAACGAATTTGTAGTGAAATCCTCTTGATTCAGAACCTCTGGATCGGACTTCACAACATAAAAAGCAGAAGCAAGGATGCAGGTGTGTGGTTCAACAATAACCAGGGACCACTAAACTACAGAAACTACTACGCGTCGGAACCAAATAATCCGAGCAATAGTGCCGCCGTCGTAAGTTGTCTTTCAAAAGAGCACGAGGTTCTGTGCTCACTTTTAATTTTCGTGTTTGGGGAGCTAATCTGTGGAGAACGTTTAGCAAAGAAAAAAACTGAATAAGGCAGCGATATGGACAAATACAGTGACCACATATATTTTAGATGGACCTATCTCGTTTCCATCTCGAACAGTATGAGTGGTTTGACAATCAAACTGGCTGGTTTGGTTATGGTGCCGTCTGCGAGCAGAGCGTGCCTACCTCTGGATATGGATGCCGTCCACCCCCACCTCCTCCGCCCACACTGCCCCCACCCCCTCCAGTACGTCCGCCACGTCCACCGCCTCCTGTACAGTGTATGTTTTCTTCCCTTTCTTCCAAAACTGAGTCTTCGCCCAACCATAGGCTTATTTCTATAAACCATGAGTCGGTGGTTTGTGTTGTTGCAGTGTTGCTGCGGCGCATGGTTGAGGTTGACCATACGCAATAACTTGAAACCAAACTGACACCACCACCGATCAGGCTTTAGAAAACCAACTAAGCTAAAGCCGAAAAGCATGCATGAGTGACACATGTGTCGGCATACTTTTTCAAACATGATTAAAAATGAGCACATTGGCCCTAAAACAGACATGTTACCAAACCATCAAGCAATTATTTTTCAGCTTGCAGCATTTGCTGATGGAGAACGGCGATGGAGAACAAAGTACAACGGCACCAAAATAAATTTTAGCTAAAAAAAATTTTTTTTTGTGATTGTAGTATTGTCTATATATTTTATTCAATTTATTGTGTACTTATGTAGGGTGAAACTACAAAGTACGAAAATTGCAAAACGGAAGATGGTCAGCGAGAATAGATATTCTGGGGGAGGGAGAATGAAAAAAGGAGAGTGAGGAGAGATATAAACAGACGTAAGAGTTGGGGTAAGTGATATACATACATTTAGAGAGATAGAGTAAGACTGCGAATATCGTAGTTTAAAACAGGGGAGGGTGATGGTGAGAACAAGGAGAGAAGGCGGATTTGAATATCCAAATTTCATCGCCGAAATTACTGATTTGCCTTTGTTTGTGCAAGCGTCTAAAGATAATTCTAAAACATGCGCGTTTTTAATCGGGGAACCGTTTTTCGGCTTCTTAGAGGAGAAGAAAATACTGCCGCAGTGATCAGGAGGTAAAATCGAATCAAAATATATTGATAGGATGCCACCTTGTCTTCGTCTGAAAAGTCACGACGTCGAACGGCCAGAAATTTCTGGTTAACCTATGTGAGCGCATTGGTATATTCGTTCGCAGCGGTAAAATCGCTAAAATGAGAACATCTACTCGCTCATTGTCGCGTGTAGTTTGCTATTGTGGTCATATACCACAATAAATAAAAATAAGAAATAAATATTAGAACAATGTAGCGATTTTAAAGGGAGAGGCCCACGAGAAAAAAGTCTTTCTTAATTTACTTGCACAGAATGTCCGGAATTTCAGAAATATTACTGTGAAAACCGAATTTCTTTACGCCTAGAACTCGCAGAGTTATTCCTCGGCAAACTGTTCGGCCAGGTACCGTAGTCAGAATCAATTTTGCTCTTTTAGGGTATTAAGATAGTTGGAAACGCTTTGTTATAATGGTAGCAATGTTCTTCATTCGCTTAACAATTATTATGTAGCGAAAGAATGCTAATGGATGCATATAAACCGTAAAAACGTATTTTAACCTTTCTGACTACGGTACCTGGCCGAACTGTTTGCCGGGGACTAACTCTGTGAGTTCTAGGTGCAAAGAAATGCGGTTTTCACTGTAACATTTGTGAAATTCCGGACATTCTGTGCAAGTAAATTGAGGAAAACTTTTTCCTCGTGGGCCTCTCCCTTTAAAGTGTTCCAGACTCATAATCATACAATCATAGTTTAGTTCGCGTCCTCTCAAATTCAGTCTTTTCCCTTTCGCGTTTTACTTCACAAGCATTTTTCCTTTCTATTGCATTCACCCATGATTATGGTTTGTGAGTCACTTATTTCATAAGAGTTTAACAAAAACGCTAAAAAAAGCCGGATGATTTGTTCATAGAAAAGGGAAAGAATACCTGACTACAACCCATTGGAGTAAAGGCAAAGGCCCGTGAAAAAAAGGTTTGTTTCTTTCCAATCCGCACCTGTTTTCGGATACTCATTAGCATTAGCGAAACAGTCTACCAAAACAATGGTAGGCCTCATGGGCAGGGCAGGTGTTCTAAAAAAAAAGTAAGTGGAATTGACTCAGTGGAATGGACAACTGAATTCTTACGTATTTATGCTAATTTGCTCAAATTTAGCCTCGATGTGTCCAAAAACCGGCCGGTATTTCCCTTTAACTGCACAACTCTGACAATTAATAACAACACGATGTTTTATTATTTTCACACAATGTATGATCAATTTTGTTGTCCATGTTTTATCTCAATTTCTTTTCATTTCATTCTCTATCTGCCTTTGACTCTGCCTCTTTCAAGCTCTCCTTCTCAATGTCATCTCCATCTTCCTCTCTCTTTCTCTTTCTCTCTCTCTCTCTCTCTTTCTCTCTCTCTCTATCTCTCTCTCTCTCTCTTTCCCATCTCTTTCATGTTCTCATTCTCTTTCTCGCTCTCACATTTATTTTCGAGCAGCTGTGTTTGCGTACTGATATACATGTCTGGAGAAACCAGAAGCAAACTATTCTCGCAACAACTAAACAAAATCGAAACATTTCTCTCTCATTTTCTCTTGTTTGGATGTCAATTACTTCCCCATAAACATAACTAAACTATGAACTAATTAATAATTATGGACTCGTTGTGCACGCTTGCCTTAGTGCCCAGCTTTCCATTGCTCTGCTGAAAGATTTTGACGAATGGCCCAATAATCCAAACCTTTTATCCTCCCTCTAATTGCTCTCTCACTTGATTTCCAAAAAAAAAGTTTATTTTTATCGAGTTTTTTTGCGTGCATCTTCTTTATGTAATGATTTTTTTCAGTTTTCCACATTCGTTTTAATTTTGTATGTATTTTTATGCGCTCGTGTACGTTGATGCTATTGGTGGTTCGTCTTGTTAGTCCTTTCGAAACACTACACTGTATCGTTATCCAATCACTTTGGAAACATATATGTTTCTCGCTGTCTTGACCATAACCTCTCTTAATTTGGCACTCTCTCTTACCTTACCTTTCTTTCCTTCTCTGGCCCTCCTAATCCGCTCTGCTGACTAATCAGATAATCAAGCCAGCGTTTGTTTCTTCGCTGTGAAAAGGAAACGGGAAAAGCGACTGGGCCCATCCCCCAAGGGCCCAGCACACCTTGGTCCCACACATATTATATATAAATATAAATTATTTATTTATTCAGTGTTTATTTACTTGACGCACACCTGGGCCTGTACTTTCATGTTTTTGTCTCACTGAGCACTAGTACCTGCTTGGATGGAGCAACATTTGGAAACACATTCAGAAACCACGTGTCATATAGCTTTAATAATTTATTTTTCCTCTTTGTGAGTCGTTATCTGGGACGAACAACATAAATGTGACACTCCCTCTTTTTGACGTAGAAATTGGCCCATTTTGTGTAAATGGGCCTTCGCTTTTTGTTAGAATAAAGAAGGGACGAATAGTACACCCAGACACCCACGTAAATTAATTTATGACAAAAAAAATGACAAATGACATTGTAAATATTGTTGTTTTTCATTCACCGAATGGTCCATTGTCTCGATTCAGAATTCAGACCATGCATCGTGTCAACAAAAATAATATAGTTATGTCCATTTAAAAAAATTATGTCCATTGCACTCTTGCACTTCCTTTTAATTTTCCAGATAACAGAAGGTTACTTCCAATTGTTTTAAAATTGTTCTAAGTTTCCAGTCTAAAATACTCATGAAATTATTATTTTTGTGAGATTATGATGTTATTCTGTTTTCCAATCGTATAGATTTGGCTGCAATGCAATGCGAAGGGAAACGCAATTAGTTGATTGAAATTGGCCTCTATATTTCCTTTCTTCGAGGGCTCTAAGGGGGCCCTTGGATACGTCTCTTTTTTGATACTTTAAACAGCCTCTCTCTAAGCAGATATATTGAATTCAGAGCACAGAAACAACCCGAAAATCCACGTTTTTATTCGGACAAGATTTTTTTTTATGACTTATTATTATATCCAATTTGCCTAAAATATCGCCTGAAACTACTATCAAATCCACATTATTTTTGAGTTGGGCGCTCAATAAACTATGTTATAAATAAGAATAAATAGGATTTTGCAGTCATGCCTCAAGTGACTTTATGGCTAAAAGCTGGTAGTGATGGGCAGAGACTTGGCGGAGATCCAACTAACCAACATTTATTCATGTTACTTATGTTAAAGGTGAGTATATATAACAATGTTTTCATTGTTATATTATTTCCATTTGGTGTAGATTTTTCGTTGTACAGTGTTGTTTTATTCGATAGTCAGTATTGCAATAAGTGAGAACAAAATGTTCGGTTAATGCAATGTCAGGAACAATTAAATTAAAAAAAATCAGTAGAAACGGTGAAATCTCTGCTGATTTTTTCCTGTGATGTAATTTCAGGAAAAATGTAATCCTGACCTTAAAGTTGCCGTCCGCACTGTGAACGAGGCCAAAGCTCCACCTGAATTTCGACAGGTCTTTTTTAATTTGAACATTTGTAGTAATTTCTGATCATAGATTGCGTTTTCTCTCGTGTTTTCTCGTTACCACGTGTTGTATGTATTTACCAGTCGGCTAATGCCATCTGGGACGGCTTTTCATTATCGAAACAAGATTGCATACTTTATGAAACCCCGAAATGTATCTTCCAAGGTTTATGCGAACGAAATGCATGGTTTGAAGACACACGAAACGTTAGCCTACCGTTTCAATAAATGAGAATGGAGATTTTCAACATACGTTTTAATAAATGGGAGTGGAGAGGTTCAACACATGTTTCAATATATTGGAGTGGATTTAGCATACGTTTCATTATATGGGAATATGCAACGGGGTGTTCCACCGCATTATCGAGCTACCTTACCACAAAATATTTTCAGGCGGGACTACGAAAGACCCCTGCCATGGAAGTTGATGATGATGTTTTAACCCATTTGGATGACATCGTGGACTTTTTGGAACAATTTGAACCCAGAAGACAATCGGTATACTAGATTACTCCCTGATTGTCCCTGAATTTATGGTAGAATACTCCAGCTATTCTCAGCTTTTGAAGCTATTTTACTTGGACTAACACGGGTGGGTAGAGAGTGGGTAGTCAACCCATTGCTTCAGGGTGCTTCAGGGTGAAGTGCTTCAGGGCTATAGGTTCAGAATATTCCAGCATCCGGCAGACGATGTGACGTCGGACCTATTCCGTCATTTCGCCTTCTTCATCAAGGAAGTCAATAAGGATCCTAAGGTGATTTTTTTAGTGTCGCGAGCAATTATGGGCATGGTAATATTCCGAAATACCGGCCGGTTCTTGAAACGCATTGCATACACCTGCTTTCTTACGCAGCATATGCAAATGAGCAAAAATTAGAATAAAAACTAGACCCCAATTAGACCGCCACGTTGCTAAATGCATATGAATGCAATTACTTGAGATGCATTTCAAAAACCGACCGGTATTTCGCTTTAATCATATTTAATGATGAAAGGTCCAATGTTGTGCTTGTTTTTGGATTGTTAGCCTTTTTTACTATCGACCGCCAATTCAATTCTAATTGATTTGTGGGGCCATTTTTACTTCCACCCGCCAAACTAAAAAAAACAATAACTAAGTGTTTTCATAGGCTCTTCTTGGGGAATTGAACCGAATCGATTCCTACATGAGTAGTGCGTCCACTTCGTATCTCACATCTGATGAACCAACCTTTTTGGATACTGTAATTCTGCCACGACTTCACACAATTCGGATAGCAGCGAAGGTAGGGTATAACTTACAACCCATTCGCTACGGTAGGGGTTACAAATACGGTACCCTAGATAATACATAAGTTATTCACTAACTTGTAATCTCCTAATATATGCTTCTGTACAGAGGGGCACCGGGCCAACTGAAACATTTTGGCACAAAATTAAACACACCTGAATAAAACAGCACTCTGTTACAAGATATGAACATGAACAAGCAAACAAGGCTTTTTCGTTCTAATGGTTATAAGACGCCTTCAACATACCTGTATTATCAGTACGAAAACACTTTGCAGGCGTTGAAAGAGTTCGAAATCCCCGCAAACCTCAAGAACCTTTGGCGATATATGCACAGAGGATACACGTCAGATCTATTCAAGAAGTCATGCCCGAGTGATCAAGTGAGTCCTTATCATTTTATGAAAATAAATAAAGCAAAGGAAATCAATATCCTAATTGTTTTTAAATAAGGCATAAATCAATATCCTAGATTTCGAATGAAAAGACGATTTTCTACTAGCGTAAGTACACTAAAAAGTGATTTCGAACTGCATCTGGGTGTCAAAAAAAGAATTATAGGAACTTATAAGTAAAAATTATAGGACCTTTATGATAAGAAACTTTGTATATTATTTGAAGATTTACTGTATTAAGTTTTCCAGGAAATAATCTTGTATTGGACTGATCGCTCTGACACCCCAGACATCCCATCGCAAAAGAGGGCACAATTGTACAGACAAAAATCAGAATATACATTTACTGTTCCAGATGATCTTTAAGTTTGTAGTTTGTAGTTTTGAAGCTTTTTCAAACCATTATTTTTTTTTCTTGGGAATTTTGAATTTATCGTAGTGTATTCACATTTTTTTACTAGAAAACTTGACGCCAATGAAGGTAAATTTGCGTTCTTATGTTTTTTGTATTGTGCCTTTACAATTAGGAACAGTATTTTTATAATATTTTTTAATAATGTTAATAATGTTAATTGCTCTAGTCGTGATAATTATGCTTTCTAGTCCACTCATCACTTGCCAATTGCTTCATGTTCAGGGTTCATCATAGTACATTCAGAATAAGAATAAAGTTTTATCTTTCACAAATTGTTCTAAATATCGTACTAGTTTTAGAAACTAGCAATGTATTCAAGCCAATACTTCACTTACATCAAAATATTTTAAGGTATCCAAATAAATTAGATATTAATCACAGAAGTAACAAACATAAAATTGTTGACATAAGACATAACAATGAATTGACGAATAAGTTAGCAAACAAAATAGGCACACGGGAAAGTAGGAATGGTTATAAATATCACTATATGTTAGGATCATTGTTTTTCATCAGGAGGAAACGCACAAGAAATATATATTAATTTTATTTCAGTGATGCGTAGCGTAGTCATAGTGATTATTTCTTTCAAGGTAAAGGGAAAAATCGTACAAAATGACTAATAAGCCATGATATGATAACATTTCGAAAAAAAGGAATAAAATAGCGCACGTATTTCTGGTGCGCTTCTTCTTTAAATTTAATTCTTGGATTCCAGATATAACAGAGTTAGGAGTTAGGACCAAGTGAATACTCGTATATAAATACTACGCTACAAATAAGAATAGACTACATCTACATACAGACTACGTTGCGTCGGAGTGCGCAGATGAGTGAGATTTTCTAATACAAATTAAAGCGAAATACCAGCCGGTTTTTGAAACGCATGTCAAATATCTGTATTCCTATGCAGTTATGCTAAAAGGGGTCGAATTGGGGCTATTTTTTTATTCTAATTTATGCTCATTTGCATATGATGCATAAGAAAGCAGGGGTACGCGATGCGTTTCAAAAACCGGCCGGTATTTCGCTTTAATGACACTGTTTTCGTTATTGGTTAGAATTAACACAGAAAAGGCAATTGCACGGGGAGAAAGCACAAATAACTGTAAATTGGCAACACCTGAGAGATTTTATGGTGATGATTGTTTAAAAAAATTAAAACTGGTTAAAATCGCGGGTGAGTAAAAAAAAAAAACTGGTTAAAATCGCGGGTGAGTAGAAATAGCGAAGCTGCTCTGTTTTGACTAGATAATGGAAGATTAATAAAGTGCATGGGTTATATAAGAACAACATGTTTTAGTATATTAATATATTAATAATAAAATTAAAAAAATCATCGGGACATTTCAAAAATGATTGGCGTGTCATCCTCGACATCCACTTCTGGAGGATGATGGGCATCTGGTTCGAACTGAAAATACAACAACAACCTTTTTATCTTATTAGACAACATGTGATATGTATGTATGTTAGCTTTTCTTATCTGTGTTACGTGCCCACCGATGGGTCAGGCCCACCGATATAAACCAATATTTATTATTTGATCATAATGCATATAAAGGGTGTTTATTACAATATATACAAATTAAACATCATTCAGCTTCACCCTGGGGACGTGTTTCCGACGAGCTTTCCTACTAAAGGTGCCGTAGACAGACCTTGGAAAGGCGAAGGGAAGTTAACTCATTTGCATATGCACATCAAATGTGTATATGCTAGAATAAGTTAGGAATAGGCACACGGCTAGAATAAGTTAGGAATAGGCACACGGGAAAGTAGGAATGGTTATAAATATCACTATATAGTAGGTGATTGTTTTTCATCAGGAGGAAACGCACAAGAAATATATACTTAATTTTATTTCGGTGCTACATAGTGATTATTTCTTTCAAGGTAAAAATCGTACAAAATGACTAATAAGCCATGATATGATAACATTTCGAGAAAGAAAGGAATAAAATAGAGCATGTATTTCTGGTGCACTTCTTCATTAAATTTGCACTATGCAAATGACCTGTCTACGGTACCTAAGTAGGAAATCTCACCGGAAACACGTCTCCCCAGGGTGAAGCTGAATGATGTTTAATTTGTATATATTGTAATAAACACCCTTTTATATGCATTATGATCAAATAATAAATATAGGTTTATATCGGTGGGCATGTCCCTTTAATTGGAACCTTGGACCTCTCATCTCATACCCAGTAGTATTTTCAAAAATATTCGAAATATGGTATTATTGAACTATCTATCGAAAGCTGATGTAAGTGTTTCTGAACAAATTAAATTTGGAGGAAAATAATACAAATTTAGAAGTATACTGCGCACCTCGGTTGCTTCTCGTGTCATCGTGGGACGGGCGGCTTCACGGATATGAGCACGGACTGCTATCACTGCACAGATGATTAGACCACTGAAAGATGTGGAAAATCAGGGAGGAGGCATTTAAAGGATCGCAGTCACTACAAATTCGTATTTTTTATTCGCTTTTCATTAATTGTTCAAGTATGTGAAGAAAACGACGATTCCAGCGCCAAAGTACGGCAAAACGAACTCAGGGAGAGAAATCCCTGTTTATGATTTTTACTTATATACCGTAGTTTATAATTGCCCGTATAGAGTTTCATAATAAATACCCTGCAGTGATAAACCACGCGCCAGGTGTAACACTGCAGGCTGTTCACTCTCCAAGTACCCCTGGCAATTGCATATATGCACCGGCGTCGGTCATTTATCAAAACTCATTCTCATTGATTTCTCTCCCTGAGTTCCATTTTATGTGGATTTTTATGGGCTGCATATTGTTTTATAAATCTGCTTGCATCTAATAAAAATCGAATAAAAAAGTTGATTTTGAAGTGACTGCCTTCCTTTAATAGATGAAGAAACAATTCATTTACGATGTTGCAGAAAACAGTTGTAAGCACTTATAATATCTACTCATAAATACGCTTGTGTTGGTTCCTTGTTGATCGCTTGTGTTGAATAAAGGTGCACGCTCTTGAAGTGTAAAACAATTTTTTTTTAAACATACCGTATCACAGTGTTCATGAATAGCAGAAAGAGTGGTCCTCCGACTACCATGAGATCGCTTCCCCAATCGTTATTAAATGCGAACATCCACATATAACCATTGAGGAATGCAGTCTCCAGTGTGGCCACAGCGATGTACAACGACAGTCTAAATAATTATGAGATTTCTTTGAAAATAGTCGGTGGCCTGGCATAGGGTCTAATGGTTTCCCTGAGTCAAAACATATATGTTGGTTGAGGAACGTAACCTTTTTACAAATACGATTCTAATTCTAACCTTATTCTGCTTCTTCTAGAATAAATCAGCTGCTATTAATTGCCCGAACAAGTTTTCTGATTTGATTACTGTATGCGCACCTTGATGCCTGATCCCATTTATTGTATATCCATCTCATCTCCAGAATTGCCATCGCATGTGCAGTCAAAAGGACAATTAGAACAATTGTCCTGAAGTTGGAGGCAATTGCATTCGGCTCCCCAATCAAACCCAAGAAGGAGTTTATGAAGAGTAGAGAGGCCAACAAGAGGAAGACGAATAACTAAAAAAAGGAGAATATTTTTGCGCCTCAAGAACATGCTCCTTTGTTCAAAGGTAGTTCAGAGTTATAGTACAAAGAGTGCTTGAAGTATTTCTTTCTATAACATGTTTTGGAACCAAAGGTAAATTTGGAAATTTACAGAGTAATATAGCCTCTATAATCATAACAAGTAGAAGTGTCTCCGATAGCTGGGCAGACCTCGCATACTGTTGAAAAGAACATACGCGATCAAGTGGGCTTTAGGACGGTGCTGAAAAAAATATAGAATGCAAGGTGGACATGGCAAAAAGACAGACCTTTCGCACTCAAAGAATATTTTTAAATTTAATCAATTAAATTGTCAGTAGATTGATGACTGAGCCAATCTGAAGTCGGCTGGAATGCGGCACGAAGGGGCATTCGGTTCTGGTACATTGTCACGTAGATAGCATGCAGCTGAAATAGAAGTGTCGCTCCTAAAGATAGCTGGGCAGATCCAAATATCATTCACATTGGAAAAAAAAAAAAAAAAAAAAAAAAAAAAAAAAAAAAAAAAAAAAAATTGGCATACTGTTGAAAAGAACTCCGATCGAGTGGGCTTTAGGACGGTGCTAAACGCAAAATATAGAAATGCAAGGTGGACATGGCAATTAGACAGACCAAGCTAGATGGGTCAAACATACACAATCAATCTTAGATTTTTAAACATTGGTAATTTAATTACCTTGTCTAATTGATGACTGAGCCCGGAATCTGTGTACGGCTGTTAATGTTTTACGAAGGGGCATTTTGGCTTCTGGTACGTCACGTAGTTTCCAGCTGAAATAGAGATGAACAACGGCTTGTCTGGAGAAAGCTATTGAGTCTGTATTGGGAGGTTCTCTTTTTATTGTTTTTATTGATAATGGCAAAACTATGCTATTATCAATTAAAACAATAAAAGAGAGGTGATTTGAGATGAACCTATCCCTTTACGTAGCGCCTTTGCTAATGCTTAGCTGTTCGGCAAATATAAACGCAAAAAACTAATACGTACTGAACTCCATCTTATTCTTATAAAGGCGCCCAGCTGGCAGAATTAAAGGCAACGACTAAAACTAACACTCTGCCGCAATAGTATTTCCAGGGTGCAAAATTTAATTGCAAACATGGCTAATTGCATATCCCCGGGCGATCTGTGACGGTGAGTTTTTGCGTTTAGTTTTTGGCTTCCGATCACCTCGTAATAAAGGAAGCTCTTCTGCGAGGGCCAAAAGGATTGATTGTGTATTGTGAATGGTATTTGTGCTATTATCAATTAAAACAATAAAAAGAGAGGTGATTTGAGACAAAGTGTACGCCTTTGAAATGCTTAGCGTGATTCTACGCAAATATAGTTTCACGGTACTGAACTCCAATCTTATTCTATATAAATGCGCCCAGCTATCAGAATAAAGGCAACGACTTTAAAGAACACTTACCGCAAATAGTATAACAATCGCAACTGGAGCAAACATGATGACATATCCAGCGAGACGACGAATGAGTTCCGGGGCTGGAATGACGTATAATTAAACGGAAGTGGCATCCCAAATCATTCTGGTATTCTCTAACAAATCCTGATAGTCCTGTTCGACAAGTAATCCTTACCTTCAATGAATTGAGTTCCCGCATCAATATGTTTGACGAGATCATTTCCACCGAGCAGGAGGTCGTACACAGCAATTGTCTTCGTCTGAAGCAAAATATTTAAAATATGTATGCCTTGTAAAAGTGCGCTCTGAAGGAGTATTTTGATTGCGAAACCGAGAGTCGGTCCCTAGCTATATACAACAGTACAACTACGGTAGCTAAATCGAAACTTTGGGTGTTATGGAATGCAATTTTTTCACTGAACTGACTGTTTCTCATTTTAATATTCGACACTAGTTTTCATTTGGATTTAAAATAGCCATTTGAGAAAAAGTCATCTTCCTTCTCTATAGATGTCAACAACAATATCAAAACTGACACAAAGTAAGCAGGGCACTATGGTGAACATCAATCCTATCAGGAGTGGACTACTCGGTCCGACCAGATATCTCCACAGAGGTCCTCCTGACGTCTCTGTTGTCGCCGTCAAAACATCCGTTTCCAGGTTTTGCCATCCTAAAACAAAATACGCAATATGTGTTTTCCTTATAGTTAGACAATTTATAAAAAAAATTGTGGTACTAAACCAGGTTTGCAAAAAGGAATACGAAAATACTTCAAATAAAAAAGTACAAAATACCCACCGTAAACAAAGAAGATCAGTACGAATATGATCAGATGAACAGTGGTTGACTGGGAGACGTATCGGAAGAAGGTTATCACTTTTGTGCCCATCTACAATAGAGAATAGTAGAATAGAATAATACGAGTCTAAGTTATTTCAAAAATTTTACCTCAAAAAGTTGAACAAGTGGCTAGAGAAATGCAGCATAGCTTGTTTTCAGGTAGCAATTCTCTAATAATTTTCATGCCTTTACAAACCCTCAGAACCTTTATTTACAAAAGAACTTCCAACTAACCGGCATGTACAGTATTGACGATAGTGCAGCGGTAAAGAGGAAAAACGCGGAGAAAAACCGTGTGTTTTGTGTTTCCAATAGAGGGAATTGTTCCATAAATGTTGTATAGATGAATAAAGTGTACACTATCTAAAAAAAACGCGTTTAAAAATTTTCGGGTTAACAATTGAATCAGTGGTACATATCAAGCTTTTTCAGGATTTCGTAAGCAAAAATATATACTGTAGCCATAATTTTGAAAATAATACCAATGGTCCCAGCGTGGTGTATAGGAAGTGGGCCACGTAGAAGAGAAAGGCCAACAGTGAACTTCCGTGAGCTGTGGCCAGACAAGTTGGCACGAGGTCGTAGGCAATTACTTCGTCTGGAAGAAGATAATGATAGGAACCTATAGTTTTACGATAATTGGATTAAGCTTATCATTGAGGTTTGAATAAACTACCACATCTTACAGTTTACCAACTCCCTTCTCGGGTAATTGATTGTCAAAGAAATACTAGGTAGTTAGATAGTGTCTTGCGTTACCAAATACCCCATACCGAATATTGACCAGATTAAAAATTCACCACCACCATACAAAGAGGGGAAGTTCATTTTCAATTGCATAATCTCCGTTAATGAATCCCGAGCATTTTCCGGAAAACTTTGCATTTCCGAGCTTTTTCCGCCTATTTCCCGAGTATTCTCCGACAAGATTCTCGGGCCGAGCTCGGAAAATAGGCGGGCCGAGCTCGGGAGCTGTCCGTTTGTCCGTTTCCGAGCTTTTCCCGCGGATTTTATTTTCCGAGCTTTTCCCGAAACTTTCGTATTCCGAGCTTTTTCCGACTAAAAACCTAGTAGTAAACTAGTAAAAAAACTTGCTGGTTTTTCCGCGGGCCGAGCTCGGAAACAAAGATCATATATATCCTACAATACGGTAATGAAAGAACTGACGTGTTCTGTGCCATAACTATTAAACCTACCTGTTGAAACGTATGTCTTATACGCTGGTTGCAAGCTGGCTATATGACCTTCACATCCTCTCACAATTATTGACAGGAGAATAGGCGGCACCTAAAAATAAACATCGGTAGCCCCATTTTTTCGGTTAATTTCTTACACTGTACAAAAGATTTACTCAAGTTTGGAGAAATCTCCCCATATCTTCTTGGCACCGATTATGGTCCAACTAACTGAGTGAATTAAACGGATAAGAGCAAGACGAACAGCGTCCAATAGCTCCATCAAAATATGTAGTATGGGTATATTGTATAATATGTTTGGATCTATTCTTTTAAAGAATGGAAAAAACTAGATATAAAAGGGGTGGTTTGACTGTGTAAGCTCATAGCTACCTACCATCATAAGAGGCACGAGAACGTGTGCCAGAAGAGGGGCACTCCCTGGTCGAAGTCTCCGAATCATAACAAGAGACATTCCAGTAAATGCAGTCGAATAGTCGACAAGAGTGAGCGAGGCACGATAGAAACCCTGAATGCAAAAGTGAAATATGAATACGGAAACGAGCCGCACAGTACATTGTCACGTCAACTTATCAACGTGATAGAGTGCTAAACAGTACTCTTCATGTGAGCTTGCAACGTAATTTATCTCAAAATTACAGTACACACCGAGAAGAAATTCTAAGAACGATGTGAATTTACTTATGCTGTTAATTAGCTAGCAGTTGTCCACTCCAGAAGCCATACTCACCACACCGATTCCCTCGGAGAAATAGTCCATGGGGACAGCAAATATCATTCTTATGTGCGGCACGCAGAGAAAAAATACGGGGAATTCTCCACGGGGAATTGAGTGGTGAACATGGCCTTATGATACGTCAGTGTTATGGATGGGAGGTAAGTTACCTTGAGATCAGCCCAGAAGTCAGCAGGCACTTTTTCTATTTCTTCCGTCGGGACGTGATCTTCTGTGGAGGCGCCGAATGAAAATCCACTAATGGAAAGACCCAATATGACAAGGAGATAAAGAAGGGCGGGCAGGAGGGTACATACCCTGGTCAGCACCACATCCAGATACTTGGGACACCTGCAAGGGAAAATATTTGATGATGGGTACAAACACTGTCAATTAGCAGGAACTCGTTTTGGCCTTTGATTGTAATCTAATTGTCATGAATATCTTCAAATATCTTCGTAACAATCGATATCAGTTAGTATTTTTGTTTCTCACGCTTTATCTTATTTATATGAACATAAGACCCACTTTACGACGACCAAATATACAGCCGACCAGATTAGAATATGGGCCATTGACAGTGGAATATCAGGCACAGCCGCATAGAAGTGTTCGGAGCTTCGCCCTGAAAACAATGAAAAGCTTGGTCTTAATGGATAACATGCGTGTCAAGAAGTGTCATAACACACGAGACATGAGTTTAATTATTAATGAGATACGGTATGTGATCTATGAAAGTTATTCTGGACATCTGCCTTTATATTCTTTATATGCAAAATTTCTGTACATGGATGTTTGCAGGCAAAAATATCACAACTGTCACATGATAAATTGAAATATACTTGTCCCGCACACGTTTCACAAACCACGTGGCATACCGCTTTGAAGTAAGATACTCACCCAAATACCACTCATTGGCCTCCCACGTTGTTGACAAATTATCATTGTCAATTGGATTTCCACGGATCAAGTACCTGAGGAGATAAGCTGGTTTACTTCAAACTTATGAAGTTTGTGGTCGTGAAGATTTATATTTTAACATCTAGCCTTCATTCTAAATACGTCCCCTCTTCATAAAATTAAGTCACAAACGCAAACCTGTTAAACTCTTGAGCCGGCCAGAAATTATCTGGAAATCTATGGAATTCTTCGTGTGTGGCATTTACATCGTCAAATGGATTACATTTTCGAGTGTTGTATGAATGGTCACAATCTGAAAGACGTCATGCAATTATACAAAAATATATTCACATTCAGCTAGTGTTCATACCCATATCCCGCAACCTAACCATTTTTTGGCTATCTTGTCCCGAGTAGTATTTGTCACATTTGAAAGTCAATAATTTGACAAAAAATTAGTGACCTTGTATTCGCCGAAGTCATATTTCAATACTTTGTTCATCAACTTATTACATGTATGTATTATCTCAGATCAGTCAGAACTCTTCTCACTTTTTACCAAATACACACATACAGAAAAGAACATGCTACATACCCAGAGCCCAGTCAAGTCGTGTTCGGATGGAGAAGAATATGTAGAGGAGGTTCTGAGCCCCTCGCAGACATTCCACGTACAGTCTCTCTGCTGTGTGCCATGTTAAAGCCCAGCCAATTCCTGAATAATAAACTATATTTTTGGTAGGAGAACCAGAAGTCTGACCGCTTTATGTGGAGGCTGTTTACACGCATAACATTGTGAAACTTAGCTTGCAAACGGCAGCGTTTTTAGTATTTCATTCATATCACTGGCAAATTTTTACATTTCTCTTAAAGGGATCAGCTCACCTTAAATTGTGTCTGTTTTTTTGTTTCTTTATTTTCTATAAGGGATAATAAAAATTTGGAATAGAAAAAGTAGTGTTCAATTTCAATACTCACGAAGATATTGGGTGATAAAGTGGTGGATTGATCGGGCCGAAATGCAAAAAGGGCAATTATCCTATACAAACAAGGCAGGACAATTGCCCTTTTTGCATTTCGGCCCGATCAATCCACCACTTTATCACCCAATATCTTCGTGAGTATTGAAATTGAACACTACTTTTTCTATTCCAAATTTTTACTATCCCTTATAGAAAATAAAGAAACAAAAAAAACAGACACAATTTAAGGTGAGCTGATCCCTTTAATAATAAAGTATTTTCAACGGATAAGGATCGAAGTCGAAGAGCCGTATTCTTGCAATAATTGTTTACTCGATTTCATATGAAAATACGCATTATTATTATTCATAACATTTCGTAAATTATGGTGCTGGCACACGCCAACATCTTTGAACCCATTGGTTTGGTGAAATTTTTGGGCCGCCTCGTCCTATAAAATAATGCCAATTTGAATTTGTCCCGTTGTTATACGGTGCATTCAATGCCATAGTCCGCGAGAACACTTGACCTTGAATTGTGGAAGACCGAAAGAGAGTGAATGATTCAGAAATAAAGATTTATGGTTATTCCGAAAGCTACGCGGACACTAAGCGCAACCGGCCGGTTTTTGAAAAGCATCGTGGACAACTGAAATGCTTACGTATTTATGCTAACTTGCTCGAATTTAGCTCGATTTTTTATTCTAATTTATGCTCATTTGCATAAGCTGCATAAGAATGATGGTGTACTCGATGTGTTTCAAAAACCGGCCGGTATTTTACTTTAGCTAGAAGGTAATATACGATTGTGGTTTACAAGCCAAGCAATGAGCCTATGACAGGTAAAAATGTTTTAGCTGTATCGTTCTGTAACATCTACCGTACCTGGTCCAAAGCTTTTATATTATATACATGTTACATTTATTATGTTAGACGTATTTTTTACACATTACATATATACCATTATTTTACTGGCCATCGGTTTGTTTTTGGATCAATATCATGAAGTGTAAATTTGGAGCATTTCACGAATGTGTGCACACATAAAACTTGCACGTTCCGTTTAATCATTTTTGTTTGTTTAATATTGAATGGACACTGAAGCAGAGAGGACGGGGTATTGAATGAAATGGATATTGAACAAAAGAACCTATGGAACGCTAAATTCGGTAAAATAAAGTCGTAAAATAAAAATATGCAAGGAGTAACTCTGTGCTTGCAAAATATTGATTGTGTGGAAGTGTTTATAATAATAAACAAGTTGGGTTTAAGCTACCGCAACGGTAAGAATAGTCC
Source organism: Pelodera strongyloides (assembly GCA_036852015.1). NCBI lineage: Eukaryota > Metazoa > Nematoda > Chromadorea > Rhabditida > Rhabditidae > Pelodera > Pelodera strongyloides. The sequence continues at coordinate 36,819 of JAANDG010000533.1, forward strand.
TTATTTTGCTAGAAAGTATGGATGTACTCTTGAACCTTTTTTGTGCCCCCTTACAGCTTATGATGGTTACGGCTGTCATTTGGATATGCATAGTGACATAAGGTGACAATAATATGTCAGCGGCAGTGACACACAAAACAAATAAATATCTTATCTAGTTATTCGCTTTTTCTACCAAAAGAGAAACACATTCGAGATTGTGAGATCAATAGAAATATAGAAACGGATAGTTGCGAAACCTGTTCGGAAACGAGGGAATGGGGAAATTCATATACTACTAGAATTATTATGATTAAATTAATTAACATTATTAATACCACTTTATAAGTATTACTCCAATTCGGTTATTATTAATCACTTACAAGTCAAGATGACCACGATTCGGACAAAATCGTTTGTCTATAGAAAAGTTCTAATCTACCCCATAACAACTAACAACGTTGTTCTTCCTTACCAAAATATAAAATTCAAATCTATAGAATACCCAGCAAGAGTCCTCTTTTTTTTATTGAGTTAATTGCTTTTTTGGATTAATGGCAGTGGTCCGAGGTAATTATACACATCACATTTATGTGAAAAGAGGGGTGTCATACTAGAATGTCCCAAGGTCTATTAGTTGCTATGGGGATGAACATTAAATTTATCTTTATAGAGTGGAAATAGCAAACGGTTGGGAAGCGAAAGAAGCGAAACAAAGATAACTATCACTTTATAAACAATACAAATAAATAATACACATATAAAGAAATCATAATTAAATAAAGACTAACCAGCTCCAATAGGCGAAAGTCGTTGAAAAGTAGTTAGCGGTCCTTTACCCGACAAATTTCCCAAGGAAATTAATGTGCTTAGCGCGGGTAGGGCAAATAGTGGGAACAAAATGGGCCAGGTTACCCCTCCTAAGGCTAGTTGGGATGCATAAGGCGCTGCGGCTGCTAATACACCTGCATAGGCAGCATGAACATCACCCATTTTAAAAGATAGTATATTTAAGAATAATTAACCTAACTGCAGAATAATTAGACTATAGTATGAAGCATATAGATCTTCACGGTGGTATTATTAGAATTAATCTTGGCCCAGAAGATACATGCAGATGTCCAGGTAACGCGATGTGGTTTAATCAATAGGGAGCCACACGCTGGCAGCACAGTCTACAGGATAGGTAAATAAACAATTGTTTGTTGACGACGTGAGGAAAGGGTTTCTAAAATAAGAAATAAACTTCAGAATAAATATTAAAGAGAACTAGTAGTATAGTAGGCTCGCGTCTAGGTGTATACCCGTATAAGGGCCGAACCACAAGTATTGTTCGCAGTTCTCGAGCAAAGAGTGTGCAGGCCTTACATTGACAGAGAGATAACTGCTCGCACTCCCTCTTCTTTTCTCCCTCTCTAGTCGTCCCTCTCCCTCCCTTCTTTCTCCCTCTCTATTTCTCCCTTTAACCCTTTATCTTTCTGTTCCCTCTCACCATATATGGGAAATGGGCGGTCGCGCACTCAGACACGCGTTCAGCACTGAAATTGAGTCAGAATATAACCGATTGAGCCCAGTCAAAGGTAAATAACACGAGCTGACACCTGGTTAGGCACATTTACCACCGCTATGGGCTACGGCACTATGACAACCCAATGACGCATCTAAATGACTCGCCGGCACCCGTGCTAGACTAAAAAGAAACGGTATGCCAAAAAAAACTCAATCAAAATCAGGTTAATATGTAAAAAAAGTGATATCCAGTTTCCAAAAAAAAGATAAGTATAACAGAGGGTAAGAATAACAAATAAAGTAATGTTCATTCAGAATGGTTCGACTGAATTCTTGAGTTCAAAATTCTCATAGTTGTTTGACGGAGCTAATTCGTAAAATCACATTTTTGTCGTAGAAAACATTCAAGTATTTTTGAACATAATGATCATCCCTGTCTTAACTGGACAAGTCAAACAAGCAGGTAAAGCCCCTCATCAGTGAAAACCGTAATGATGTTCTTATAAAGTGGACCTTTATTGATGGTCTACTATTAATGATGGAGGAGCATACTGGACCTCTCTTTTTCATGTATGTAAAATTGAATAAAGGGTTAATATATATGCCTCAACTCCCATTTAGGTATATAGCAAAAAAAAATAAATAAAGAAATCGTTCACGCTTCAAGAGTGTTCACCTTGATTCAGTGTTGGTACACTTTACTTTCAAAGTTCGATATGTTCCGCAGACGCAGAGGTCTTGTGCATTAGGCGACGTGTTCCAGAGGAGAAATTTCTCGACGTATTCGGGCTAGTGCCAGGATCGTGCATGATTCACTCGCCTGGTGGTGGTATTCAAAGTTGTCACGGGCTCCAAATTACTAGAAAGGATACATCGAATTAGAATAATCATGAATTCTTTCTGATCTTGAACTTTTATACGAATTACTCAGTCAGTAGGCGTTTTCCGCTCGAAGAACTTTATTGAAAACGCTGTATTTTGTGATTCTCATAAATCGCAAAGCCATAAGTTCTATCGACAAAAGCATTCCTGGTTGTCCGTTTTTTTTTCAGAACCGCTAGGCGAGACTCCTCGATTACTGTAAATTATCTATTTCAAGCATCACTTACATCCTAACAAATATGCTATGTGTAAAGTAAGAATCTAGTATATACTGTTCTGTTGATAAAAAAACTACATTATATTATTGTGAACTTGCAACACTTAATGTTAAACATGCTGTTTTGGCGCACCTCCAACCTCCAAGCCTCCAACTAGCAGCTATGTGCTTGCAATTTTCAGGATCACGGGAAAACGTTTTCGCATTCCATACCCATGCCACTGTAACTCGCAGGTTATTCCTCGACAAACTGTTCCACCAGTTACCGTAGACAGAAACAATTTTTGCGTTTTTTGGGCACTACAACATTGGAAACCACTTGTTATTGTGCATAGTAACATTAGAAGGCACGATGACCTCTTTTGAAGCACTTCTTGAACTTATTTACATCGTTGTTCCCCGTAAAAAATTGTGTAGTCACCATCTGGATTGCATCTTCTTACGTAATCTGAGTGTTAAAGCTCAGGTGTGTTGACTCATCACTCGTGGACTATGTAGTACTGTGTCTCCCTGATAAACATTACGTTGTATGTATGTATGCATCTGCATCTTTGATAAGCACCGTAGCCTCCAAAAATGTGTTTTGGTATAACATCTATGACCTAAATGGAGTTGGCATCATAGTACGTATTATGTGTTCTATGTATGTTATTCTCCGTCTCGGAAAATATTTAGCATTAAAAGTAAAATATTTGGTCTAAGAAAAAAATACAGAGCTTTCTTCCACTTCAGTGGGTTTAAAGAAAGGAATGGCTTTTTAATTATACAATTTGGCACGAGGGGATGCCTCACACTTACATGCGCTGAACATTCCGAACACTACTGTAGTATAACACAACACATCGGACCCGAAAATATCCGGACTTCAGAACTACAAGGAGGAGACTCACGAGAATGAAGTTCTCAAATAGTTTCCTTTTATCGAAATATGATGGGATTAAATTCCGAAAGACATGTTTTACAAAGGAAAAGCTTTTAATTGGAAGGATTAAATCAATACAAAACTTTGAATTCTATAAAAATTTTGGATCGTAGTAAATAGTTGATTTCCATCGTGGGCATGCAAATTTTGTGCTGACTTGCAAAATGACTTGTAAATCCAAAATTTTTATAGAATTCAAAACTTTATATTGATTTACTCCTTCCAATTAAAAACTTTTCCTTTGTAAAGCATGTCTTTCGGAATTTAATACCATCATCTTTCGATAAAAGGAAACTATTTGTGCACTCGTGAGCCTCCTCCTTTAAGTTTCCAAGATACACAAAAGTTTCTAGGCAGCCCCTCCTACTGACTACATTTTATGCAAGAGATAAGCATTACAGTTTCTTGTCTGCTTGTTATTGTCCTACTTGGCATAATTACGCTTCTGCTCACAAAATTAGGTTTTTCCGGATGTCCGGGGATGTCTCGGGAGCGTTAGGGAAGTTTGATGGGTGCCAAGGAGATGTTCCGTTGCTGTGTCAAATAAGCCGTCTTTGTTCCACACGTCTCTAACTTTTTATGTTTTAGCAATACTAATAAGCAAAATATGAAAAAAGTAGTGCAGGCTCAAAAATAGCGTTTTGAAGTTGATTTTCTTCGTTCCAAAGATAAGTCGTGGTTTCGAAACGTTTTTCTTCTATTGATTCTATCAAGCCCCTTTAGCATAAAGTGTTTTGATATTATTTCCTTTCTTTCAGAAACATTATTATGAAAATACCAGACGGCTGCGCCGCCTGAGGCGACCTTCTAGTACATTTTTATTTCATACATACGTGAAACGTGGATTCAAAAGTGATTCAAAAAATTAGCATATGCTAAAATCCTCGCTTTATTGCTTCTTTTGTTGCTCTAGATTTGCATGTCCTTTGTATTTTAATCGAAATACTTTGAGCGCCGCGGAAGCGCCCGAACGATATACCACACACATTCCGTATATGCAGCCTTTTTTGGACTTTTGTGAGAGGGGCGCTCGGGATGTGAGATGGCTCAGTGCATGGGAACATGAACTACTGAACCAACCCTACTTCCTGAGCGTAACGCACATCATCCAAACACACAATCAATCAATCAAACAAACAAACAAACAAACAAACAAAGCTCCCAACTTTATATAATAAGATTCCACAAAGATTGATATAAAGTTTATTACTCATTTTTTCTGTCAGAATTTAGCAAGATTTTAAAAATTTATTTGCAGTATCATTTCAGGCTCAGGCAGAACATGAGCGAGCAAGAAATTATGACCCTGAGTGAAGCGGCAGCTTATCAAGGCATGTGTGAGACTGCAAAGAATTTGAGTCTGTCCTACACCTACCAGGTTTGCAAACCTGAAACTACATATTCTTAGCTGTGAAATACACTTGTTTATGTAGAAATAAAATTCAGTTTATTGTATGAGTTCCTTATGCAGGAATTTCAGGTGGATATTTGCGAAGTACCAAATGCGTATTTTTAGATTTCCAACACGCTGAAGGCATCGGTTAGCTGTATATCCATTCCTCTTATTATTTACGTGATGGCGAAAAAGAAATGCAATATCTACAGTGAATTTCATGTTTGTTATGCAAATGTTTACCATTTTTTTGTACTGTAAAAAAAAGAAGAAATCAGTTTCATTTGCATCCATCTTGTAAAAAAAAACTTTTTTTTTTTAGATTTTATTATTCTTCAACATTTTCGCGCAGTTGATATTTGCTGGCCACAATGCTATAGTTCACGTAAGCTTCAACCGGACGACTAAATAATTTGTACATAATTAAATAGACCTTAGCCAAGCAGTCGACAGCCCGTTATCCACTTCAGTGGATTGATTTTTGTAGGATTGGCACCATGTCTGGGTGTTTCTACATGTTTTCTACAGTAAACGCGGCGACCCTTTTTTCTGTTTTAGGGATTTCCAATACTACTCCGAGTTGCATACAGTGACCCGTGTGATTGGCTGTTTTCCGTGCATAAATGCCTTCCTTTTCGGATAATTAATGTACGTTCATACAATTCCCCTTTGAGAACCTATCGTGAGACAGAGAGCGAGAGAGAGAGAGAGAGAGAGAGAGAGAGAGAGAGAGAGAGAGAGCGAGAGGAGAGAAGAGACATAGAGAGAGAGAGAGAGCAAGCGAGCCAAATGAGGATGATCAAAACATTTTTAGTACTGTTTATCGTACGCCATCTCGAGCACTATGTTCTTTATTGTCTTGGAGAGGTTGCTTTTGGCACCGTGGACTGTATGGAAAGATCATTCAGAAGGCATAAAGAAGAAGAGGATTGAGTATACATTATTCACTATAGAGGTAAAGTAAGAGGGAGAATAGGTGTGAGAGGAAAGAGAGGACTGAGAGAGAAAGAGAGAGAGAGAGAGAGAGAGAGAGAGAGAGAGAGGGGGAGAAGAGAAAGGGGAAAGACGAGAGAGAGAGAGAATTTTGAGGGGATCTGAAGGACAGTTTGTATTAGGCTCAGAAAGTATTGAGGGGAAAGGAAGAGACGGAGAGTAGTGAGGTATTAGGTTGCGGGAGAGGTAGGCCATTGGACGGGAGCTGAGACTGTCAACTTGTGTCTTTGAGTCTTAGATCCTCCTTCTGCTCGCCATAATGGTCATCTACATCAATGACAACATCGACGATACTTCCACCGAGGTCGTCCTCCACCCCCTCCAGGAGCCTGCGGTACGCAACCGCTATGTTTAGTAACTTTCCTGGTTTCCCGTCCCAACTCAAGCTTGAAAAAAATATTACCAAAGGTAACGAATTTCAACTTGTTCCCTGTAATTTTCTTTTTTTAAACCATTCTTTTTAAGAACTACCATCGATTGAATAATCAACTGTCGTGGACGATTATTGGAACCGATCTCCTCACTATTATATGTCTTGCCTTACTTCGGTTGTATTGCACGATTCGACTTCGGTAGTGGTCTTATAGTTAATTTTATTGTCGCATAACGAGCATCTAACTTTGTATTGTAAAGCTCACTAATATGTTATTTTTATATCAGTTAACCATCAGCCATTTAGAAGGAGCAAGAGGTCCACGAGCTCTCACAGCACGTCATTAGCACAGAGATTCCACATCCGACAGACGGTGCTAATTCTGGACTCGATTGTTCCTATTTTGGTGCTGCACATGTGCACTCTCAGTCTATTCAATAGCGCCACAATATTTGGAAGAGCGTTTCTAAGGAGGTCGGATCTAATCCTACAGAAAAACTTCTACGGTCTGTTAAACGTGAGTTAAGGACGTTCTCGGAAAAAAAATATTTGTTTAAAGGGATGGGCACACAAGCAAATGAAGCGGACCTTGCTTCCATAGTTCTGATTTCTGTCATGGACATTGAAAGTTAAGCCGACGATTGCAGGTGATCCCATACTACACACTTATCTCACCACTACTACTATTATACATAGGGAAACGACTGAAGGAAGCGTAAGTTTGTTGCTCGCTTACCTCGTTCGCAGAATTGGCAATTAATTAGAAACAATGAAAATCAGTAAATGTAGACCGAATGGAAATCATATGATGCCAATCAACTACTGAAATTCATGAATTTTCAGTAGTTGATTGCTGTTGAAAAAATATTACTAAAAATGGGCAGTAAACATGGTGGTATTTAGTTTAAAAAAAAATAATGCCCAAAACATTTAATTCAGACGTGATCGCGAGTTCCACTCGTGTGTAGTGCCCAAGATCAACGGAAAGATTATCAACGATACAACATATCAATACGAAGTTGTACACGGACGATGGGCATGAGCGACTACTTAACAATACAATGAACTCAACAATAACAATGTTATTTTTAAGAATAAAGGACTATGTATTGCATTCGCACAAAAGAGAACTAGTTATTATCCAACAGTCGAAGTATACAGTATAATATGTTACGTTTACACCTAAGGACCTAAGGCCTAAGGTCCACTCTCTTCAACATCCGAACGCTTCAATTATAAGGGTCTTGCCTGGAGAACCTGAACAAAACAAAACGTATACTACATGTGTAAAGTCTGTAAAGATAAGATCAAGATCCACCGCAATCCCGCTCATCTTTCCTTTTGATTAGAAACGGCAAATTGTGCACTCCCCCTACACAGTGTGCCGCCTACACTGCGCCCGAAACGAGTGTGTGCCGCCCTGCGCAGGCCCACCCATTATCTAGGCAGTACACTCACTGAGGAAACTGGCCCGGTACGCGGCCCACACTGGGCCTGAAAAATGTGGGCAGCCTACGCCTCCTTACACCTGGCCCATAAAAGGGAAAGAGGCTCGAGGGACACCGAAAAGGTAGGTTGCTGGTGCGCCAGATGTGGGTCTGCGTCTGGTGTAGGCCAGGTGTAGCGTAGGCTAACAAAAATACACACGACTGTTGAAGACACAGGCCTACCTCAGGCCCATCCTACGCATTTGCGCGGCATATGCACCCGGCCCTAAATGGGTGGGCCGCCGCTCCTGGGCCCATCCTATTTTTGTTGGTCGGCCGCGCACTGGCCAACGTTTCATATTGTCAGTCCACCATAGTTGAGTAAACTAGAAACAATACATTATGTTTTATTTTGCAAAACAAAGTTTACGTAAAAAATAACCACTCCTAGTCTTACCAAGAAAAATATTGATAACACTGAAATGGAATCTGTTCAATTGAGATTGGCCAACATAAACACCAAACGTGTTCGTAAGTTTATTCGTAAAGAACATTGTATTTTCACTTTTTCATCATGACCATTCCTTCGAAATAAGAAAAGATGGCACGGTCCTGATTTGCATTTGTACATACATAATACATGTAATCCGATCCCCTTTTTCGACTATATAATTGTTCTCCCGGGACCGAAAAATGGCTTTGACGTTTCTAATATACTCGGAACTAGTTCTTATGAGAAACCGCCAAAAATAAGTCATAAGTGTATTCCTCCAGTACAAATATAACAAGTACGGTTTACTGTATGCTCTTTTTAGTTTAAAACAATTATTTTAAAATGTGCGTAGTCTAGTTTATTTGTCAGTAATGTGATTATTTATCTTGAATTGTGTTTTTTTATCACGCCCTCTTACCAACAGTTAATCTTTTTACCGTGCAGTTTCTTGGAACCCTTTCAATAATTAGAATACCGGGCATTTTTTTCGCACCTCATGTTTTTCGCGTAATTTTCACTTTCGATAACGCAGTTGATTCGTTATACCAATGTGCATATAGCACATGACTGAGAATGCAAAATACACACTGTCCCTTTTTATAATTATAACTGTAGGACTGTAGCAACTATCACTTATTTTCTGTGGTCTTCTAACTAACCAACATTTAAGAACCTTAATTGAAGGCATTCGTAAAAATAAAAAAAGTAAAAATTTGGGAATAACTTTATACAACTAGAGTGCAAGGCAAAATACAACGTTCTGCGTGTTTCAAGTACGCTTATTTCAGAACGCATTTCTTTGAAAATTTTGTAGGCCATTATTTTCAAATATAGTTATTTTTTAGTTGATTTTTGAGCAAGAGCCGCTTCGGAGAACAAAATGACACTATTGTCTAATATTTTAAGACCCGATTAGTACCAATGTACCAATTTACAGCATCAATATGCCCGCTTATACGCTCACTTTTTTCATAGCATCCATTTTAGCTTTTTTTTCTCCTTCTTGAACTATTGTAAGTGTAAGGAGAACAAACGCCTTGCCATGAGGAACTCGAGTGAGTATCAAAAGCAAGTTCTACTGTTATGCGATGCAGCTGCTGAACTTCATCTTGGGACAATTTACGAGGCAAGTTGGATACGATATGTTTCTTCAGGCACGGGTTACGGTAGTTTCGTGTTTGTTTTCATATTCTCTCGTGTGTCGCCAGACTCACACGAGGTTCTAGGTAGCCAAAATGTTTACCAACCGAGAACATAGCGAAGTAGAAGTATTGCTGCTGATTGTTTTTCGAAAAAAAAAATGGAAAAAAAAGCAATAAGCCCAGCCGAATCGAACGTGGCCTGAGCGCATTTCCCCTCCGAGGCTTCCAAGAAATTTTGAACTTTCGCGGCGAGTTCTCGTCGGGTCTTATCAATGAGTTATTATAAAAAAAGTTGAATTTAATTTCAGATTCAAAATAACTTGAAAGCCATTTTAAGTGCAGTGTCTGTCCCGCTTCTGCTCTACATAATAATCTACCGGAAATATCTAATATACAACGAATTTCATGTATGTTAACTTCTATCGTTTTGTGTGACCATCTTTAGTGTATGTAGTATACTGTATACTCCTCATGCTACATACTGTTTGCTATAGAATAGTAATTACTGGCCACTTATGGGGTTTGCAAGTATGCCGAAAATTTACCGTATCTTGGAACTACACGAGAATATTTTTTAATTTTGCATATTATAATGCAGGTTTCGTGTAAAAAATAGGGTAGCATTGACAGAATCACACTGATTTATTTGGGATACATGGAAACGGGAAACCCCAGCAAAAAGGCAACACGAAATACCTATGGAATTATGTTATTTCTACCCTTCTCTCTCGAGCACTCTCGCTAGAAAAATACCAATGAATTGTTAGTACGAAGTAGTACGAAGTAGTATAACTAACATTTTTTTCAGTTTCTCATATTCTTCAAAATTGTTGCACTATTGATTTTCGCCATCAACAACGCTATTGTACATGTGAGTTAAATCTCACTAGGGCATATGTCCAGCTTTTTTGTACAAGGGAGCAGTTAAAGTAATATATCATAATTACTATTTTGTATTCTCAATGACTTGTTATGATAGACACAAACAGTACATGTATTGCTAGCCGATTCCTTAGAAGACTTTCAACTTTCGATATTTTCGCTCAAGTAGATAAGCAAACCTGCTGTAAACCTGCCTGGGATGAAACAACATAAACTTCCCAAAATGCGATTACAGCTAACTGGCACTACTTCTATAAGAACCAGGTTTTTGTGTATTATCTCAAGCAGTTTACATCTTCAGGCCCTCCAAATCACCGACCGTCTTTTCTATTCCAATCCCTGTGATTGGACCTATTCCAGTTGGAAATGTCTTCCATTTAAAGTCATTCAGGTAGGTATATTATTATAGAACAGCCAAGAAGCTCTAGCTCTGCAAGATTAGCGCGGTCTCATAAAGCGATGCACTCCTGAAAATGAAGCATAAAGCGGCTAAGAAGGTGTGGCTTACAATTAGAGGCTGGACTGGTAACAGGACACCTTTAGGTTGACGGAAAAGAGCCACTACCGGGAGACCCAAAGATCTGTTATAAAGTTAGCATGAAGTTCTTATGAAGAAGGTTCCTTTCCAGTTATCTGCCTCGTGTTCCATGTCGACTGCACTGTTATTTATTGTATTGGAACGACTTCTGCTCACATTTCTTCCCAGAAAACGAAACCATCAAAGAGATATCGAATACGTACTATTTGCAATTGAGGTATGATTATGGAAGAGAATATTATATTGTTATTGTTATTATATATATTCATGATTTATTAAGTAACATCCTTGCCGCCTCGCTTTTATCTCTATACCGACGGCTATCGCCGTCCGAGGCGACTTTCCAATACTACGCAGGCGATATTTCAAAGTCTTACGAAAAATAGGCATGATTCTTATATGAAACGTCTGAAACGTATTGTATATAGTTGAGACTCACGCTTATTTTGCGGTTGTGAAAAGTTGGACTACTTATACCAAATGCCTGTAGTGAAGCGAAATTAATGGCGGATTTCGTTGAGCAGTCCGTTACAAACTTTCCACGTTATATAATAATTTTTTAACCGTTTTATCTTGGTTTATTTTGCATAGCATTATGCCCTAAGTTCACCTAAAACAGAAGAAGCGTACTTCCCTCTACCGTATATGAATCACACGCTATTCTATTCTATTCCCTGTATTGGTTTTCATTCTAAAAACAGTATAAAAAATCGTTATCCTTTGGGAATTGAGATATGTATTTTCATATCCGGCAGTAAAGACGTAAAGACAAATAAAAAGTTACAACATTATAACTATATACAACCTTCCTTCCACCACTGTCCCACAGGGATTTGAAAACTTGAATTTTTCACAACTTTCATAAGAATTTCCATAACTACAAGACTCCATAATTATGTCTTCACTTTTTACTGACGCAGGAATTTCGATCTACGAAAACAAACAAACTGATGAATGCTACAATTAAAAATGAATGTGTTGCAATCGAGGGTGTTGCAACTCATAAAGGGCGATGACGAAGCAAAAAAAAACAATGCAAGAGTTTGGGTTATTAATAAATTGGATGGCAACACAACACTTCCTTCGTAGAAAAAAAGTGTCCGCCGCTCCTCTGTGGCGCGACGTTTTGCACTTAGTTTCCTCATTATTCAATAGTAAGAGAAATCACTTGAATAAATGCTTTCTCCAAAAATATTCTTTGACGAACAATTCGCTCCAAAAAAAATAACTTTTTTGGAACTATTTCGTATTTTAGATGATGCTGATGGCCGGAATTTCAATCAAAACTCTTATAGTGGAGTGGAACACGGATATCCCACTGCTACATGCGATACAAGACACTCCCGTTAGTTTTATAAAATGCTAGTACAGAAAGTTTCTTTAGCATGTGATCTAACTCTAACATGCTCGTGTACTTCAGTGGGGCTCCTTAGGACATACTAATCAACAAACGCGGGGCTTACATCACGGCATTTGTAACTTTTAGTTTATTTTTTTTCATCGACTAAACTATCAAATTGGTAGGAAATCTGCAGGCTTTATCTTAGTCAAGTATACGAAAAAAACTTATTGTGAAAAAAACTACGTAATCCCGCAGTGGGGAGGGAAACTACATTTTAATTCACATTTGTACTAGTTTCTATTTGCAGACCGTTATTCCCTTTGCCAATCTCGTCTCATCCATAACAATTGTGTTAGATGTGGTCACTGTTTTATGTTCAATTGCATTTCGAATCTACTGTGCGCAGAAGAAAAGGTGAGGGAGCGACTAGAAAATAAAGCTAAAAAAACTAAGGGCAGACCTACTTTTAACCCTTTAATCCTTTTTTACTTCTCAACGGCAAACTTACATATTGAAAAGAAATGTCATGGCGTGACAAGTCGGTGTGTCATAAATCGGCCACAACTTCACGCATTTCTCGGATAAAGGCATCCGCGATAGAAAATCGGACAAGCGTGCGGTGCACCTGGCCCAGGAGCGCGCCACAGAAAAGTCTGAAGCCGTTAGCGGTTCTATATATATTATTTGTTCACTTTCAGAAGTCGCCTGCCTCTTCCCTGTGCCTTCCACTACCGCCATTCCGCCCTGGTTCTCGATTCCTTCCTCCCTCTAATTCTCTATCACATTATCACTCTCTTCCTATTCAATGTTGGATCGATAATTGTCCGGTCACAATTACAGTATATGGACACAATCACAATGAAGAACTGGCAGGGACTTTGTAATGTAAGTTATAGTGTTCGAAGACAATTTCACTAATTTTAACGCGGTGCTCGCGGCACTAGCACATAATTTGCATACAACACATGGGAATGCAGTTCTACCGTGCACAGTTCAGAAATCAGGTATCACTTGATAAGAGAGAGAGTTACGACGCAGAATCTTCATTTTACGACTGCAGTAAATAACACTTTCAGAAACCTACAAAGAACTATTTTACGTGACGTCACTATTTTTCAGATACTCCCTTACTACACCATCGTGTCACCGATTCTACTGCTGTATATAACACGGAAGTTAAAGCGCATGTAAGTGACCCTGAGTAAATCCAAATGGTTTTTCGGCTTTCTATTCAGCCCTTCCAAACCTAATTGCATTTGAAATTCCATGTGTAATTTCTGAAAGGCGAACCTCTTATGCTATTCGATCTCTTTGTACTTACCAACTGAAAGTGGGCTGAAATTTCCTTTCTAGGAGACTTACTATGATATTTGTTTCCGAGCATTTTCCGCGGAAAAACCAGCTAGTTTTTTACTCGTTTCCTACTAGGTTTTTAGTCGGAAAAAGCTCGGAATACGAAAGTTTGTCGGGAAATGCTCGGAAAATCCGCGGGAAATGCTCGGAAACGGACAAACAGACGGCTCCCGAGCTCGGCCCGCCTATTTTCCGAGCTCGGCCCGAGAACCTCAAAGTTTCCGAGCTTTTTCCGAGAATCTTCTCGGAGAATACTCGAAGAATCCGCGGAAAATCCTCGGAAACGAAAAGTTTCTCGGAAAATGCTCGGGATTCATTAACGGAGTACATCCAACCCTATGTAAAAGGTTATAATTTCAGGAGAGACCGTCAGTTTATGAACAGTGTTTTGCCACGAAGAGACGGGAAGGTAGTTCCCGAGAGCACATTCCATTACGAAACGGTGCAACGACAATGGGCATAGTAATCAAAGCATACTCAATAAAATTAACTGATATTGTACCACATTCCACAAAACCACATTAAATACATTTTTATTCTTTCAATCCCAAATTACGGAAACACCATAGAACAAGAATGAAAAGGGACCGAACGCATGCAGGAAAAATTATGAACAGGACATTTTTATGGGATAAAACTAAGGTTGCACATCTCCGTTAAAATATGGAACAAGTAAAAGGGTCAGGTACATGAACACGTCCAGTTGCAATACATATACAAGTAGTAGTGTTGGAAGGCAATCCCCCAGATTTTGGAGTTTTAGGGCCCGTAAGGCAAACCGATGCTCGAAAGATGAAGATCAACATACCGATTAATAAGTTAGACACTCGGGTGGGAGAAAACTCGGATGGACATAGGACACAGCGACCGGTCACTTATATCAAATATCACGCCTTCACAACGAACACTCACACACTTCCCACAAGAAATAAATATGGACGGTGCGGGGCTATCGAACAAGATTACGTTAGTTCCTTTGCTCAAGAGTTACTTCACTTCTTTCAGTCGATAGCTTCACAGCGTTTGAAATACTAACGCAAACCAACCGCAAAAAGAGGGCAATAAATAAGACAAATAAAATACACAGCACGAAAACGCGCAATATAACAATAAGAACCAGCAATCACAATTGACTCGAAACAATCTACACACAAATTGTGATTAAAGGTTCACTAATTGGCACGGACAGACAAGTCTCTTAGTTGTAAAGGTCATCGTCATCGTTGCCGCCGGCCGGCACGGGGTTTGGCTGGGAACCAGGTTGCTGCTCCCCGGGGAACTTGAAGTTGTTTCCGAATCCTCGCTGTTGCTGCAACGTCTGCGCGAACATCTCGTATCTGAAACAAATCACATTAACTACCTCTCACGGAACTACAGTCTAGAAAAACTTCCATGTAACGAGTTCGTTTCATGAAGCCGAAAAACGAAACAATAAGCTAGTCACAATTCTTGGTCTAGAAGGGGTAAGAGGATATTTTCGGCTCCATAGCTACGAAAACAACTGACGCATCTAGAACGTAAGTTATGGATATCTAAATTCTAAAATGCGAAAAAAAGCTCACTTCCTGATATCGTTGTCCGAGACGGATCTTCGAGCAAACTTCATAGCTTCTTCGAAGTGGGCACGGGTGATCTCAGGCACCGGGTCGACGAAGTCATCATCCATCAACTCCTCTCCCTTCTCGCGACGGGTCTGAAAAAGGGGAATAGCTACACCGGGTGGGAATTCATGTTTAGGGACACGAAAACAGTGCAATTTGTCAAAGAAAAATGTTGCCCTTTATTTATATTACGCAAAATTAGGTCTGTTTATGATAAGTTTCTGATACGTGTGATGCTTCCTCCGAACTCGAAACGTCTAATCGCGCAGGTGGCTAGTTCGGGGACCCAGAAAATTTATGCAATATGAAATTCTCGGAGGTGATGGTTAGCTTGCTGGCGGTCCGGTTATCAGTACCAAACATGCCTGATTCACGTTCCTTCCAATGTGAATGTGCAATTCAAACTGGTTGGAAAGGTAGTCCTGTTTGCAACCATTCTCTCACTTGTGGTGCCAAACACCATTACACCATACAGGAACAAATCATGACAAAACTTTACCTGTCTCTCCTTCTCCATCCTGATGTCCTTCTCGATGGACTCGCGGATAGCAAGTTTGCACGCCCTTAAATGAAGTACGTAAAAATGAATACTAGCCTTGTTTTCTGCGAAAAAGAACACAATAAATAATATATAAGGGACACTCAATATTCATTATGAAGATTATATAGTATACAAACCTCTGGCAAATCTCAGTGATATCAGCACCCGAGAATCCGACAGTGCTCTTTGCCAGGAAAATAAGGTCAACGTCCTTGGCGAAAGGTGTCTTGCGCAAGTTGGCCTGAAAATCAGAATGAGTATGATAGCCGGTGATGCGCTCTCCCGGAGAACGACAATTAAATTAAAATCTACAATACTTGGCTGCTCACAGCACCATTCAAGATAATACATAGGACAAATATGTACTATGTGATATAATGTACCTTGAAGATTTGCACGCGGGATGCTTCATCAGGCAGAGGAATGTAAATCAGCTGGTCGAGACGACCGGGACGCAGAACGGCAGAGTCAATGATGTCGGGTCTGAAGAAGGTACATAAATACACAATGATAGGTAATGCACAGAACACTGACCATACAAACGAGACATACATTATTGTTTACTACGAACGGTTGGTTCGTGCAACAGAAACAAAAGAATTCATTAAACGCGATAAAAAGAACCTGTTGGTGGCTCCAATGATGAAGACATTCTTCTTGCTGTTCATTCCGTCCATCTCTGTGAGAATCTGGTTGATCACACGGTCAGCGGCACCTAAACAACGAGATTGCAATTTTTTAAAACAAGGCGTATAAGTTGCGCGCGTAAATTTGGAGATCATCGCTTAGTTCGGTGTCTAAACGTAATCTATCTGTGAAAAGTGTCGCTCATATTTATCAAGTTGCAACGGCCGCCGGAGGGAGATGAGTCAAAGTAAAATCAATCCGACGTTTGTTAAGTGAACAGTCCCGTTTAAAAACCGTTATCCAATTTTAATCCCCAAAAGAACAAATTCGAAGTGGGTCTAACAAACCTCCTCCATCTCCAACAGATCCACCACGAGCCTTGGCAACAGAGTCCAATTCGTCGAAGAACAGCACACAAGGAGCAGCTGCACGTGCCTTGTCGAATACATCACGCACATTGGCCTCGGATTCTCCGAACCACATGGTGAGAAGCTCAGGTCCCTAGAATTTGACGAAATAAAACCCCTATGTACTTGACGCAGCCTATGGGCTAATCAAAAAATGACTCAAATGTTCGCCACTAAAATATGCTGAAATGGCACACAGGCACACTAAAATAAAAATTAAATATTCAACACGAACAAAAAAAAATACCTTGATGGAAATGAAGTTGGCCTGGCATTCGTTTGCAATGGCCTTGGCGAGCAGAGTCTTACCGCAACCGGGCGGTCCGTAGAAGAGCACACCGCGACTGGGCTGCATTCCGAACTTGAGGTACTTCTCCGGGTGTTCGACGGGGTATTGCACCAATTCCTGAAACAATTTAGGATTTGGAACATGATATGGAACATTAGCCAGTCAATACCGCAGACTCCAAGTGGTTTGTTTTCGAGGTTTCGTTTATTCGTAATGTTGTTGTATGTTATACAGTAAAACAAATTATGTTATTCCAAAGATCAACAAAATACCTGCAACTCTCTCTTAACGTTCTGAAGACCTCCAATGTCATTCCACGTGGTGTTAGGCGTTTCAACAACAGTTTCACGGAGAGCAGACGGCGACGACTTGCCCATTGCGAACTGAAATAGACAAATAAAACCACTGCACAGGAATATGTATAAGCACTCGAGTCAATATGCATATAACGAGGTCGAGGTCATGAAAATATAAAAAAAACGTACGCGGAAGTTCTCCATGCTGACAGCCAGACTGTTGAGGACCTCTGCATCAATGGTATCATCTTCCAGATCAATAAGCTCCATCTTTTCACGGATCTGTTGAAGGGCAGCTTCCGAACACAGGGAAGCAAGATCGGCACCCACATATCCGTGGGACTCATTGGCAACCTGGAGTACACCAATCGTTAAAAGTAGGAAAAAAAATCAGATCAAAATCGACTGCCATAATAGAACAATGAACTCGGTAGGAGCGGGATACATATAACACCGTAGCAGAGCTTCTAAATACATCAAGAAACACAAGCCCACCTGTTCGAGGTCGACATCGTCAGCCAACTTCATATTCTTCGTGTGAATGCGCAGAACTTCCAGGCGGCCAACGGCGTCGGGAATTCCAATATCGATTTCGCGATCGAAACGTCCGAAACGACGAAGAGCGGCGTCAATGGAGTTGGGACGGTTAGTGGCAGCAATGACGACAACGTGCGCACGCTGTTTCAATCCATCCATCAGAGTAAGAAGCTGGGAGACAATTCTGCGTTCCACCTGAAAAGATGATCAATTGAATCCAAATTATTTTTAAAACATGGTAAAAAGTATGATGTGAAACTCGCAATACAATATGTAAGTTTACTATTATAAAAAATATAACTACAAAAAGAAACGAGCCAGCTATGTATCCATAGCCTCTACGCATCAAGACTAAGGAATACAGGGGTACATGTTGGTGCGTGTAAACACGCACGAACCACCTCCTAAAGCAATTACAAATTAATATATTTGACCGAAACATGGAGTTTATTAAAACGGTCTATCACTACTCAAAAGAAACCACCTCCAACCACTTCCATTTACGCCCGGAATTTATACCCTGAAAGAATATCATTCATCGCAATTTCTAGCTCACCTCTCCATGAGTCTTCTCTCTCTTGGGGGCAATGGCGTCGATTTCGTCAATGAACAGAATGGCGGGAGAATTCTTCTCGCACTCTTCAAATGCCTTTCTGAGATTGGATTCAGACTCTCCAGCCAACTTGGACATAATTTCAGGACCTAGAACGAGAAAATTGTTAAGCGGGTAGCAAAAACAACACCATACGATTATAAAAAAGCAGATGGTTGAAAACTATTCATTAAACCAATTAGTGCCGGACAGTGACGTCAGGGTACGTTTCAGTCAGACTAGGAGCCGAAAAAAAAGTTCAACATCAACATAGGTGTGAAAAAAATGAATCCAAGAACAAAATGAATACAGGAACAAAACACGAGAGAAATAAACACACCATTAATGAGGAAGAAGAAGGCTCCAGTCTCGTTGGCCACAGCACGAGCAATCAGAGTTTTACCGGTACCGGGAGGACCGAAGAGAAGAATTCCACGAGGCGGCTTGATTCCAATGGCCTTGAAGAGCTGAGGGTGTCTCAGAGGAAGTTCGACCATCTCCTTGATCTGCGCCAATTGTTTGCGGACCTGAAATTAAAAAATTCAGGCTATATTAAGCAGTGCTAATTTTATCCGAAAATGAAGGGGATAATCAAAGTTGGCTAACTCAATTAGACAACCTCAGGTTACTCCAGCTATGTATATGTAAATGGAACATATCTTTCCAATGACGCATGAATTATCCTGAAGGCTTAACTTAGTCTAGCACATAGGCATAGGTTCAGTGTTCTAAAATTTGTGGCTACTGCCGTTTTGCCATTCCCAGAAGTGGAAATTATGACCACTGGATAATTGACTAGAGACAGTAATGAAGAGACTTACTCCTCCGATGTCATCATATCCAACGTCATTCATATTCTCTTCTTCATCCTCACGCTTGATGGCTTCTCCTTCGTAGTGAATAACTGTATCAGGAGCAACAATGCAAGATGGAGATGGATCAGTTTCAATTACCTAAAGACTATGTAATAAAGAAATGAATAGAAGAAACATTTCATATGCAACTGACGTCAAGATATGCGAACTTTTTCTGTAAGGTTCCCCCCAAATAAGAGTGCGTTGGTTAGTAAGAGGGTGCGAGATTATCAGCGCAGGACAAAATGAGAGTATGTGTTAAGCTTAGAATACCCTAGGGGTACCAAAGAGCAAATGTAAGCCCCCCCCCCCTTCCCCCAAATGGGGGATTAAACAGATTTTACAAAGTATAGGCGCAAAATATTGGAAACAAAAAATACGAAAATACCTTGAACTCGACATTCCTCATGGCTGCATTAACAGTGAATATATCTCCCTTGTGGAGAGGGCGGTACGCCTCAACGAAATAAGGCTTCAGGAACACTTCGAACAGATTTCTGAAAACAAATTATGAAACAATTCATGATGAAACGGAGAATTATGATATGCACCTCGTACTTTATTTTCAATGTGTGCCACTGTGTAGATACCAAGCAAAGATATGATTGGCTTCTGTTCTATGGCAAAAATCGCTTCAGTTCCTTTCGTTTTTGAGGTTAGTATCGGTATCAATGTCGAAAAATTAACACCTTCTTCAACCTCAGAAAAAAGCAAAATAAATTTGCGTCTGTAGTAAAAATTCAGTAGATTTAAATAAACGCGTAACGCACCCAGTGAGCCCCTCGACGGTGTCATCAATCGGAAGAACATGCACACGCTTTCCATAAGTAATGTTGGGGGCGGCAGAAACGCTGAACAACCAAAGTAGAGAACAGAAAATTATTTCATGATCGACAAAACGATCAATCACAACAACAAAGTTGAAGGAAACACAACAATTCACATCATGAAGATAAAATCAAATGATGGAAAATACCTGACAACATCGCCGAGTCTGACCCGCAAGTTATGCCTTACAACACGATTCATACGAATCTTGTCATTGGGGCAGTTGTCATCAGCAAGCACAATGCAGACAGTCTCTTTTCTCTTCTTTCCCTTGAGAACAACTGTGTCTCCTCGGAACAAACCTACAAAGAATATAGCAACAATTATTTGCGGAACCAAAAACTTAGATAAGGCTGATAAGGACGATCGTCGTTGGTTGCGTCAAAAAATTTCTCATGGTTGTTTTGAAACTAATCACTTATCATGAATACTGTAAACATTATGATTCTTCATTCAGCCTTTTTGGGCATCTAAAAGGAGAACTTATAGACAAGTAAAGACGAGAGTTGCATACCCAGCTCGTCCATCTTCGCTTGGCTGAGAGAGATTACAGAGTTATCATCTTTATCGCTCTGATCGACAAGAAGACGGTTGGGTTTTGGCTTTTCCTTGAGAATGGCAGTCGCAAGCCGCTCATTCTTCTTCTCCTTATCGTCTTGAGCTCTAAAAAAACAGTACGTGTAAGTGAAAGGCGGAACCCCTTTTCATGTATTTTGTCACCTAGAATAGGACTGCTATACGACCCTCATAGCTCTCATTCGAGTCCCTAGGGTGATAGCCTGTAGATAGCCTAAAAGGGATTGCGTAAGTCTCCCCTCCGTTTGGCTAGCCATAAGACGTGTTTGGCTGTTTCCGCTCTACCTATACTCGACAGTGACCACCCTTACTATGTCATCATCGTCCTATACTGAGATAACATGGATGTATTCAACTTTTGCAATAAATGTGAACCTGGGATTCTAAATATGTCCACTCGCCATTATTTCTTGCATAAACTCAGTGGTTATCAGAAAGCGAACATAAAAGTGTGTGCTTTGGGGAAAACAAAAATCCACACAGTTCGTCGCCGGCATATACTTATCGTGCTACTTTATATCGTGATGATCAGAAATCTGCCAGAAGTCTAATTACATAACTTTGCAGTTCCTTTCAACGACTCAAACATACGCAGATTAGGAGAATAAGACTATAATGCATTAGTATATTGGTCGGCTTAAAACTTACGTAGGTACAGAAGCCATCTTTTGAGGTGAATCCGCGTCCAATACCAGAGAGATCGAAAGCAAGAGTGGATTTGTGATGACAATTCAGTGGAGCGTATATATGGAGCGTATAACGCTAAAAGTGTGTGGAAGGTATCTGGAAAATTTTGAAATATTTTTCGGCGGGAAGAATAAATTTCGCAATAAAAATGAGTCAAAAAAATGAGAGGGATCAATAAGTGCTACACTTTGATACGGAATTACGAAACTGAAGTACGGTTTGTAAGTACGATCTAGTGAAGATTTGGATTTTATGCTAATTGGTGGATCATAATAGGTCGGAAAAATCTGAAACTCAATATGTGACGAAACAGTTAATTGTGAAAGTACCCCGTAATGTGTGCCCATGTGTAGATACCAAGCAAGCAAAGATAAGATGGGCTTCTGTTCTGTGGCATAAATTGCTTCAGTTCCTTTCGTGTTATCGGTGTTAATACGGTGTCACCACCGTGCATATTCGTTTACATTTATGTGTATGACACAACGAAGCTTGGGCGAACGGCGAACTAATAGCGGAAACGACTGAGGGGGGTGGTCCGATGTTATGAGGGCACCATAAATCTAAACCACATTATTTAGGAAGTTAGGTGAAGATTGTCCTTACAAGTTAGTAGTTTTTTATAAGAAAAGGAAAGTATAAAAACTTGGATCTATTTTGTCCTCCTCCTGCAATATTGTTTTATATTGCAAAGCCCTGTTTTCCCGCCCTAGCCTTTCCAAATTGTTGTACGAAAATATGGTAGAAATACTATATTGTCAAGCCTTGTTCACTCATCCCCAAGCAGCCCATGTGAGGCCATGGTGACGGACAACGAATCTGTGTGGTTAGACACAAATATGAAAAACATGTAACTGGAGCGGATGTATAACGATCTACAAAAGTTGTTACTACATCTCTGCATATTAGTGAGTTCATAAATATATACAGAACCATGAGTTGAGTAATAATATATATTTAACTAATTTGAAGAGTCTTGTTCGTGTATTTTTTTTTCCATTATAATATAATTCTCTACATATTTCATATTTCATGCTCAAGCTGATGGATCTCTAGAGAACTATAAAATTTCCAAAAGCTCCTGCGCTTGGTTTCACGTTTTCCTCAAAGTTCTGAGTTAGAGATTCCACAAATTCATAGGAAAGTGAAACATTGCACATTTTGTATAAAATCACGAACAAAACCTGCCCAGGCATAAGTTTTGCAATTACGATAAGACAGAAGAAACATGTTGTAGGCGCAGGACAGGTTTGATCCCGCCCACGTACAGAAAACGAGCATGAAATTCGCATCGATCTTGCATGAGCTTTTGCAATATGCAAAGGCCACGCAAGAAGTATGTTAGATCAATTCTGCTTTGAACTATTTACTTCGAGATCAATCTTGCGACATATGGCTCGCGGAAGATTGAACAAAATTCTTGGTCTGGGGATCATTGGTCGTCGTCGTTGTGCCTTTATTTATATAAATACTTTGTCAAGGAGGGTGTGCTGAAGAATTCGCTTGTGCGAAAATCGGTGGTGTTCAGGGAAAGGTCTGTCTTGTGAGCTCCAATATGCAAGTCAACTCAACTCTTTTGATCGAAATTTTCTTTTATTCTAAAAAATGGTTGTGCCTTAGGTATTGAACGGTTTCGAGATGGACTGTCAAAGAGGAAAAGGGATAAGAGGGATTTTCACAATGCTTTATTCTCCACGAAATTGTCCTTTTTCTGCACAAACGTCTTCGCAAGTATGAACAACAAATTTATTGCCAGATCATAAAGAATCTTGCCATCTCATATATGTTCCCTTGTGTTATCAACTATGTTTGAATCCAATCTCCCGATCCGACGGGCACTCGTTTTTTTCTTGAGCGGGACACTTAGTTCGTTATGCATCTATTGCACGCACGTGACCACTCCGCATGACCAATAGTTCGTTCTTTCTTTGGTTGTTAATGGTGGCCCTTGTCTAGCACGTATGAAGGGAGAGAATGCAAGAAAAAGAGAGACATAGACTAATCCTGCATGACCAGACTAGACTAACGCATGACAACGACCTCGTGTTAATGGTCATAAAAAAGAAACATGAACGTTTGAACTTGAGACTCGTTAAAATAGTTATTGTACAACTATGTCCATGTGTATCCTTAGTGTCCATGTGGGCGACTTCCAGTATGTCCATGTTAGCGAGGCTATTTGAAAATGCTTGGGGAACTGTAACGTTTACACTCTTCCTCGACATTTGTGACTGCCATCGAAGCGTACCATCTAACCACCTACAAGGTTCTTTCGTGATTTGAATTCGCAGAGGTTCTGTTGCAAGCTTGTCAGGTTTCTTAGCCGGTGTGTAAATTTATCCTATGCTATGTTTTGGTGAATGTTATGTATACAAAAATACAACGCAGGTGAATCATCCAATCGTCCCATTGCCCATTTCCTTATTTTTGGAATTTATGTTTTCTTCATAGTGCAGAGTTTCTTCTGTTTAATATTTTCTTTCAAAGTGCAGAATGTGTTTTAATATGGAAATATTTATGTCCGGAATGTGTTGCTTAACAAATTTGTTTTGCCTGTTGACAGTGAATTCCTATTTTCGTGAGCCCCAATGAACCTTAATTCATATTGTATGCTATGCGCTTTAGTAGTTCCTTCGGTATTGTTACGTAGTTAGTTTTTAACCTGTACCTGTACTCGTTCACCTGCATCTGCTTGAACAATGATTGAGGTTGTATATTTAAATTTATGCTAACACTGGTTTACTTTCGGACAGAATGCCGAGAACTAGTTGGTCTCTAATGGTCAGATGACCGATTCTCTCTTAATATTCACGTCTATTTCTCTCACTTTCTTCCTGTCTTTTTTCCTATTCTTTTATCTCGTCCCCCTTGAATTTTTTAATCCGCAGTGAACACTCTTTGCTCGGAGTACTTTTTAATATGATAATCGTACCCACCCAACATAACCATTGTTGACTTTCATACACACTGCATAATGTGTGTATACATTCCGTATTCCGTGCGTAAATTGAAGTGGTTGGAGGTGCTTTCTTTAGCCAATGAAAGACCTTTTCAATAAAACACCATGTTTCGGTCAAATATATTAATTTCGAATTGCTGGCGGAGGTGGTCAAGACCAATCCGGAGGTGGTTCGTGCGTGTTTTCACGCACCAACCTGTACCCCTGTGTGTGTAGTACCATATAACGGTACGTCATGTCATGGGAACTGGGAACACTAAGAAACAGTTACGCCCTTTGAACAATTCCAATTGACTGCTGATAATAGGACTACGGTAATTCAGAGACTTGTGTTTTGTGCTTTTGGTCACTTCTGAATCTATTATGCAATGCACTTTCTTCCGATACTGTTGCCCCTTTCTCTCATTTCCTCGTGACTGATGTCATTCCTTTGATTTCCGATTTGTTTATTCTACCTACGGTATTACATGTTTCGATGTTTCCTTTTTGTGAATAGAACATATTTTCCTTTGCCAAGTATTGGTAATCGATTCAAATCGTGTGACCTTTGCGGTGTTTCCATATAAAAACCAGCCCGAACAAGCAATTCCGTCGTCTAATCTAAAACCGATTCTCATTGGTCTTGTCTTTTAGAATCAGACTGTTTTCAGGAATTCAGGGACCGCCGACTTTCTGGCACCTTGGATGAGTTGATGAGTTGGTTTAAGCCGCGTTCGAGTTGGGAAAAAGTTGGTGGAATTCCGGAATTCCCCCGTTCGAGATGGACGCGGAAACGTGCCAGGACAAGCAAAAATACAGTAGTGGAATCGTTGTCCGGAATTCGACAACTGTAAGAGCCAAAAATGACGCTTAACCCCGACGGTTGGGTCTAAATAACGGAAAAACGTTTACGTTTCCGGTGTCCGGTGTCCCATCTCGAACGGTGGAATTCCGGAATTCCACAACTTTTTCCCAACTCGAACGCGGCTTTAAATCGAAGTGTACAGTGTACTAGTTATTGTAGTTCGAAAATGGTGATGTGCCTTTTTTTACCCTAGTGAGGTAAGAATATGAGGTGCGTTCGTTTCCTTATTTCAAATGTAATTTCGATTTGAAGTTTGAATCCGACTTTGTAGGTAAAATTTGTAAAATAACAAAGTGTGTCTAGTGTCTATAATAATATAGTTTTTTCAGTGTTTACCGTTAGGGAAAAATTCCATAGTTGAAACTTTCGCTGCGACGCTTAGCTTGCTTGTACAAAGCGGGACAAAGCCACCAATTTTTCTCTTACTAACCTTTTTTCTTTGAGCATGAGAGGAATAGGGTCCTTCGTTGTCTTTCTCACATGCGGTCTGTCTCGTGCCATCTTTTTCTTCTTTTCATTTTTTTATTCTCATCGTTCAGTCAGTCAGACGATGCTTTAAACTAAAATATCACGTTAGCACAAACTTCACGTGATAGCTGTATAAACAGAACAGTTTACGTTTTTGAATGGAAGTCTAACTTGAAGTTTTTATGTATGCGAAGGTGATTGCGACAGTGAACACTATGAATGGAAATTGGAAATGCTTATGAATTGGCAAAGAAATTTATAAGGTCTAAGCGCTCTTAGTTTGTTAATTAGTTAGCGAAGTTGTCATTGTACCTTATCTCATAGGAATATAGCGTAGGTAGTGTCTGTTGCGTAGTTAGTGTCCATTTTCTACTTTACAATATACTATTTTATGGTATTCTACGTATACATGTGTAGGAGTACAGAAGCAGGCAGGTGACTGCCTGTCTGTCCGTGTTGTTTGAAAAAAGAGTGTTTTCCTTCGTTATCAGTCTGATGTTATCTGTTTGGGACTTTTGGAATGTATAGAATAAGGACTGCGAGACTGCGACCACGCGAATTGCGTCCCTCTACTTCTTTATCTTGTTTTGGAATGTTTATTCCTGACCCTTAGTTACAGTAGCCAAAATGTGGTTCGAACCTTAGAACGGGTGTCTTGGTGTCATGAAGGCAATAAAACAAAACGATATTAGGATATCACGCTTTGGAGTTTCCTCCAGGTAAAAGGGGTAGTCGCGTAAGTGGCCTTAAAACGTAAAACAACGTAGTGCGTATTATTCTGACAGATCATCGTCAATTCGGCCGTTTCATCATAATATGAAGGGTAAAAAAGCAAAGGATATTTTTGGACACTTTTATTAGTTTCTGTTTCACACGGGACGCTTTCACCATTTCACGTAATAGTGACCCATTCCCCATTTGAATTCAATATGTATTGTATTATCTCCTAAAATGCAGCTCTTGCGAAAGAGCGTTGTGGTTTCGGAATTTCGGAGCCAAGTGAGTCATTTGGTGTTCTTGTTATTGTTTCCGAATTATAGTATTGGAAGGGGACGTGACGTGTGAAGTTAAATTTGTATCGTAAATCGATGGAGTTTGTTTTCACGAATAACTATTGCCTCATCTTTCTGTAGTCTATACTGAATACGTTTTACGGTATAGTACTGTCTGGGGGGGGGGCAAAAGTTCACTTACTCTGTGTAAATGTTGGCATCTGGCGACGGGGGAACGTGAAATGACTCATTTATTATTGTGATGTATAGTTGGGCTAAAAGCTTGGCGTAAAGTTGTATAGTTTTGCTATTTTGCAAATATTTAACTGATTATATTTAAGGAACCTTGTATTGTTTGCCTTGTTCCCGTTGTATGAGAGGTTTGTTTAGGATCAACACTGCCAGGTCTGTAGTTGATAAGGACACTGTTTGTTGTTTAAGTTTAATGACGAAAGTGCCAACGTCCCATGTAAGCAACTGTCAATCACAGCTTTTAGCTCCACGTTATCATCTCTGCGTTAATTGATCGGGTACAGTAGAAACGTTTTTTTGTTCCGTCTGGTGGTGTTTGAGTGCGCTGCGCTCCGTAGAACAGTCTAGAGAGATGGATGCCCTCGGCTGGGCGCCTTATCTCACGCCATAGCACAACCACCCTTTCTCTATTTCTATCTCAAATCTGAAATGTTCCCGATTTTTCCCTCAACTTTCTTCGTCTCCACAATGTCTCACAATTTTCTGTTATCGTTAGTTTTTGGTTCCTCCTTTTCTTCTCTCACACTCTCTGCCTTTTGGATGTTTCTGTGTTTTCTCTCATCCCAGAGCTCTGTTTCCGAAACTCCATCTATCGTTTCCTGTCCTCTGTCAGTATCTATAGCCTCTCGCTTTTCATAACGATAACCAACAAATCTTCATTTTTCTTGGGTGAAGGTGCCTCGTATTTCACAACGATCTCGTGCTCACGATACTAACTCTGTCGTTAAGTGTGTCTGTGTCTCCCAAATACTCTGATATCTAGTGGGTCCCGTGTTTTCCTGCTCTGCGATATCTCTCGTTTAAACACATTAGTTTATTGCCTTTACCTGCCAACTGTCTCTCGGTTTTAAAGCGGTCAGTGCGTGTTTCTTGTCTTCTCTTGTCTCGGTTCTCGTTTTTTAAAAGGTGATTTCAAGTATCTGATTGCGGACTGCCTGAGTTCTATCTTCTCTCCTTGCTGGGCACAGTGTTTTCATTCATCTGCCACCGATACCAGTGTCTGTGTCCTCTTATGCAGGGCAGGCCAATATTGTATGTCTGACTGTCCAGGGCAGTCTCCGCCCCTTTTAGAATACACACTTTTCCCTACAGTTGCCTGATTTTAGACGGGCATATAAGTAGTCTCAGGGTAGGGCTGCTGTATTCAGGCTCTTCAGAACCATCCATTTTGAGCGAGCTTGAAGAGAGATATGGTTCCTCAGAAATGTGAGTATATATACGTTTCATTTATGGCATTTTTATTAGTGTTTTTTCTGAGACTTCGACTTATTGCCGATTAGTTCTATAGCGCTTATGTTTTACTTATTGCATAAGTTTGTATTATTCGATCTCATCCTGTTCTTGTACCAATAATTTGCATTGGAAGATTGGATTGGTGGTAAATATGGAAACTGGATTTTTTTTCCAAATTTTCAGTAATTTCTCTTTTTCTGCTGTTCTTTGGGGGGGGGGGGGGTACTAGTTTTTTCTAGCTGACGTTCCTGACTTTCCGATAAAGAACTTTTTTGAACCCTCCTTGCAAATCCTTATTGAAGTTGTATCGTTGTTCGTTGTTGTGAAGATTTCTTGGTTTGAAATCTTACTAAGCATGAATAAGCCTATAAGCTATAGTCTAACAGAGTGGAGCTGTCTAATGGGATCAGTTCAATCTTGACAACTCAAAGATCTCTCTCGATATCGGTTTAATCGTTCTCCTTTGTAATGGCGATTTCCAGCAGAAGCTCTCTTTTCGTACCCCATCATAAATCTTGCTCTAGTCACCTGACATTTGAGAATAGGATGACGATAGCCATTGTATAGTTGTTGTCTAACAGTCTAATTGTTGGCAGTCACAGATTCCCCTAGTTCAACCTGTTAATTTTGTCATTCTTAAACTGTAGCTTACATTACGTTATTTATCCTAGAATCACCAGTATCTGCCAATTGTACGTACCCATACGTTTATTCCATACAGTATACATTTATCTCTTGTTTTGTTGATGCATTGTGAATTGTGACTGTTTGCTTGTTGGAATTGGAAATTTAGTTTATTCTATATTCTTTGGTCCTTTATTTCTATGAAATATTCCGTAGTAAAGTCAGGTGGAGCCATCGTCAGTCGCCAGTGTATGTAATGCATGCAAGCGCCTGTTGCTCACGTTTAAATTTTATGTGATAGGGATGAGGAAATGGTCTCGGGATACCGGATACAAATCCAAACTAATGTGAATACCAC
The DNA here is from genome assembly GCA_036852015.1 of Pelodera strongyloides. NCBI lineage: Eukaryota > Metazoa > Nematoda > Chromadorea > Rhabditida > Rhabditidae > Pelodera > Pelodera strongyloides. The sequence continues at coordinate 65,826 of JAANDG010000533.1, forward strand.
TTTATTCAGACATACAATCATCACACATAGACTTAAGCATGTAGAATCCAGGGTCCCGTTTGCTCTCGAAGTCGGGGATCTTCATTTTTAGCTCCAAACTTCCTCATCGTTTCGTTTATCGAGATTCAATATTTGCACGTTTTTCGTATTATATTGGTCCCTCATAATATTTTAAATCGTTAGGGTGAGCCCGTTTTTGTATATCACATATCACCGTGTCCTTTTCATAATAGTTCTCTCTCAAATCTCAAAAAAAAATCATCCCTTCATTGCAAAATTGTTTATTACACATAATGATTTAATTTTGTAGACGAACAACATTAAACTTTAAATATCATATAATTTGTTCTATGGTCTCGTTTGGGATATCATGTGATTCAGTGTACTGTTGCAGTTTGCAGAACTGCAGAACCGCATGTTTTGTCTATTATCTTTTGCCCAGTTTGATGTTTTGGTTGCAAAACAAGTTTTCGTTGAGCAGCTCTGAAGTTTTTACTGGTTGTCTGTGTTTTTAGTTTTTAGTAAATAGAGTTGGTTATTTTATTAAAAACAATATTCTTTTCTCCATGTATGTTATAGAAAGTTGATATTAGTTTTATTATTCGCGTTTGTAGTTTGTACCGTTATGTCGATTAGTGAATAGTTGTATTATTTACATTAGTATATTGGTATGATTTCAGGCAAGATAAGATCGTGAGATTGAGAAGTGATATTCGCTCGTTTCGAAGCTGCGCCTTCGCCCGCCCGCATCATATTCACGAGAAGAGCGTGCGCCCCCGGACCCCGACGTGTCTGAACCTGCCCAACAGGCTTTAGGCCCAGAGCTACAAGACCCGCAAACACCTATCACAGCTCGATCCTCAAGTAAACTGATAACACCCGGAACACCCTAATATCCAGGATGTTCTACTTTGATGAGGAGACCAATGGACAAGGTTTCGGTATGTTTTTGTTTTGCTCTGATTTAATATTTTTGGTTTTCTTGTTGTAATCATGTAGAACTGCACTTTACATGAGATGTGTTATCGCGCGCTTTCGGTTTGATAAGTGTTTTGTGGTTGCTGAAGCTTTTATCGCATATGGGTTATCTCGATTGTTGGGTTTTAGCTTTTTAGACAAACAACATTGTTTTCTGTATTCTGTTTTCCGTCGTAACGTTTTAATTGAAAGGGGTTTGTGACTTGATCAGCCGTTCCGTTGGGTTTGTTACATGCGGAAACGTATTTAGAAGGGCGGAGTTGTTTTGTTTTGATTAACTTAGTCAGATCCATGTATGTGTACTTGGGTTTATACTGGGGTTAGTGGGGTTTGGGTTTGGGTCGTGAGATTGTGGGGCTCGCTAGTCTTATTTAACTTATCAGATGAGGCGACCACTGAGCGCCTGAAACTCGTGCTATCAGTTCCAGACTTGGCATGTGACATGCGGTTTATATTCGTTTGAGGAGTAAACCGATAAACAAAGGCAGTTAGTGTTTATTTGGAATCAGAAGAAAGTTGAGATTAGCTAGCTGGGGATCTTGAAAACTAACAATTTGTGTTTGTGGGACGTCGGGGCATAGGAGTCTTTTTCCTGATTAACATGGTTCGTGATGGTGATCCACCCTGCACAGTAACGAACATGGTTTTGTTATTTGCTACTGGAGCTCATATGACTTGAATACTACGAATTATGCATTAGAAAACGATGTCCCCTCACTGTGCCCTTTAGCACCAGGTGGTTTATTCGTTTGTTGACGATGCCGCGCGTGCCAGATGTATGTTATTCGTAGTGAAAATGGATATGTCTGTCACACACAATTACGCAAATTTGGATTACGAAACGGACTCCATACGGGTCTTTGTTCACCTAGGGGATATTGATTGATCTGGAATTGGCACAAACTATACGATGTACGTTACGTGATGGGTGTTTGTTTACGGTTGTTCGTACATTAGGTTCAGATTAGAAACGTTGGATGGTCTATTTTACACTTGCACTCACTTCGATAAGAGTTGGAGGGTCAGACGTTACGTAATGTTGTCTCATCATTAGATCAGTTGGTCATCTTTCTGAAGTACTTTCACAGAACTGTCACAAAGAACACATCATTGTCACTCGATCGTTGTACGAATGTGTTTTCGGAATCAGTGTTTGTTCACTGTTGTCCTGCCTGTGCCGCCTATGCGTGACACCGCTAGATATTATCTAGATTATTGTCATGCCGGTAATACTCGTAAAACAGTTATAACTTCAGGGTTTGAATAGTTTTCTTTTATTCATTCAGTGTTTGACCTTTTCCAGGCTTCGCTCTTTTAAAACGAAGATAAGAATTGGGAGTTCTTGAGAGTGCCAGGTGCCAACACAAAAAAAAACTTATTTTGGACAAAATTTGATAATGAGTTAGCTGAATCGAATGATTCTTTGGTATTTGTTGTTTGGTGGTTTTTATGAAAGAAAAATTGGGTTTATATAACATTCAGCAATCCGCATTAATTGCGTTTGAGTTTGAAGCTGCAGTGGTGGTGGTGAATCTCCGTTTTCATTTGATATTTCAGTATCTCCGATTTCTTGCCCTGTTGCCTTCTCCTTTTAAGGATCTCTGGGGAAAAGAAAACTCGTCGATTTATCAGTATTTCTCGAGATGAGCATTGATTTGCAGTTTTTCTAGTTATTGTATGTTTAGGGGAGGGTTGAGGAGTGCTAATGAATAGATGCACTCCTCAGTTAAAGTGGATTTGTATCTAATGCGATACAAATGAACAATTGTTATTGGGGCTTTTTTTATATGTAGTTATGAGGTGTCCTACATCAGCCATGTCCTTCATGAATATGTTGTTCAAACGAAGTCTCCGGTGGAAATGTTGAAATTGGTTCCCCTCTACCATCTAACTCCCTGCGTTCCCCTCTGGTGAATCGATGGGGCGAACATGTGACATAGAGAGATGTTTTCTATTCGGGGCTGTGCGGGCGACGGGGCGGCGATGTTCGCGCTGTCGTGCGACGTCGCTCGCCGCCGCTCGATTGGGAGGCGGTCGCGCACGGCTCCCCTCGCCCGCAGAACCAACGTGCGCGTGGCGTGCGTCTCGGATTTCTCTCCGCTGCCTCTCCCTATCCCTTCCCTTACCGGTAATATACTGTAGCTGGTGTACGGTGTGCTTCTCGTTGGCACCCATATCATTCCACGCTGTCAGCCCCCACACGTCATCCTGTAACCATCTTGCCTTGATTTGGAATTTATTCTCAACGACGAAATTATGACAATGGGACTGCTCTACCAGGGATTCCCTCTCACCACGATCATAAGCGGTAACTTTTTCAAACAATATAGTTCACCTAATAGAGAAATATAACAATTGCGTAAAAAGCTGCATGATTTTTCTAATTGTTTTCACTCGAGCGCGCGTGGGATGTTGTTCCTTGTGTACGTGCAGTTTGCTTCTTTGTGTCTTTCCTCGGCGCGGCTCCCTTCTTCCTCTTGTCAAGTTCTGCGTGTACCTGTTTGGCGTCACCTTCACTTGAGAGTTCCTGTTCATCCGACGGATCTACAAGAGATCAAACTTGTCCTACATCATCAAAGATCCTGATTGTGAATTCAAATTGGGAAGCAAATTAACTTTCGGTCGAATACGTGAAAGTGTTTATCTTTTTTCTCCTTCACTTCTAGGGCCGATCTCCTTTTTCTACGCCCTGTCCGTAAAAAAAAGAGTGCTGCACTGCCTTTGAGCATCTTTGGCCTTTGGTTTTTTCGTTCTTCTCGCCTCGGGCAGTTTGAGCTTCCTTCTCCTCTAAGATTAGTTAGGATATCTCTATCTCTCGCCCGGGCACGAGATCTCGATTTGAATTTGCACCATGAGCACTGCACAACATATGCTGATAAAATAGGGCGTATATCGTGGAGAGTGTAGAGGTTACGCGGTCCCTCCCGCTCCTTACCCTGGGTGGTTATGCTTCCACCAAGCACCCTTTGTTGGCTTGCGATTGCCCGTACATTGTGTGTTTGAGTCTCTTAGCAGAGAGGGGTACCCCGTTTCTCGGGGCACAGAGAACGCACAACTAGCGACCAGCTGTGTTCACATCGTTCACCCTATTCGCACTGCATTGTATATGGTGGATTATGGCCGGTCAAAAGGTCATACATTGTATGCTAATGCTGACACACGTCATAGCGAGCGAGCCCCTTTCGGTCCCAAGGCAAAGAGTATTCAAAATTTGATGTGGCTTGATCACTCACGAAGAGAATTTGAGCCCATCAACGATATTGATCAATCGATTGCCTGATACATTTAATCAGGTGTTTTTGTTTGTTTACAATTTAGTACTTGATAGAGATAAGCCCAACTGTGGTGTAGAGGTGGGGGTAACCCAGTGCGCTTGTTTTCGAATGGAGAGAAGGGAGACAGAGAGTAGTCAGCCGGTTTTCAGGAACCGTCGAAAATATTGATCTTTGCTATGCAAAAAGAACTCGTTTTGAAATGTGCCAATCAATTTTTTTATAATTTGGGCATGTTTATAGCGCCGCTCATATAAACAGTACGCGCACATAACATCATGCGACACTACTTCTATTTTGGGTTGTCGCTCTGTATTGTAGTCGGCTGTCTAATTGGGAATATTGTTATTGTGACTAATTGTGACATTACACTATTGAAGAATTAACAGGATTAACATTGGTGATTGTATTAAAAAGGACGCGGCTTTTTGGAATAGGAATTATCCGTTGTTCTCTGAAGCAGGGCATAAACCTCGCCGGTGAGTCCGGAGGTGGTTCGCGAAATTTTCTCCATTTACGATACGTTTCTGCCAAATTTTTCGAACCACCGCCGGGCTTCGCATGTCTAATATGCTAATCGGGAGGTGGTTCAGCCATGAGCACTCTAAATTTATGCCATATTCTAATTCCGGAGGTGGTTCGCCGGTGAGTTCGTTGGCGGGCTTAGGCTATGCTCTGAAGCAGGGTGTAGCTTATTTGAGCCACCAGCTTTGCTTGCCTGGCTCTTGTTATATCCGTTATGTTCGGGCTATACCTGTTGCTGTGGGGTGGGACAACTACATACACATGACTGGATTGTGTTGAGTGACATATGCACTCAGTGCGAGGCGCTTATTTGCATTAATTGCTATTGTTGGGTGGGCGAAAAGGCTAGGATTCTAGGATAGCTGGGGCGGTGTCACTTTGCAGTGGTCAGTAATTAGTGAGTGGCAAGATGCGTATTGGTAACTAAGGTTTTTTTATCAAGACTAAATGGTTTCTGTTTTTATTAAAGCGCTTTTTGCGCTCCTTCCCGATACGAAACGAAACGCGGAAGTGTTCTTGTGCACTTATAAGAAGGCTCGTGCTCGTGTGCTTTAAGAAGTTGAAGTGTCTTCTTGTTCTAGCGTAACGAATAGCGCCCACGGGAAATATGTTTGAAGAGTTCCTAATCCTAATGTTCTTACAATTAGATTGTGTTTTTGGAAGATAAAATGTTAGCTCAAAACATTAATGTGCACATTTGCAGATGCCCCAATGGGTGGAAACGACGAGAGGGATGAAGTGAGGAGGGAGCTGATCAGTGGACTTCCATACAACAATGAGCAATCTCTTCACCATTTCCATCATCGGTCAGTCACTCTAAAGTTATTGATTTATTGATTTTGCTGCCCTTGGATCTTGTCGGGTGCGGGCGTCGGCGGCGGTTGCGTCGTTTATAGTGTTTAGTATTGTATGCATATGCATGTTTTACTTTGTGCCACCCAGCATAACCATTCAACACGACGTCCTTGAAAGCGTTATTTACATTTACTAGTTTCTGAATTGACCCTTGTTCTTTTTCTTTGCATCTTACTTTACCTGTCACGGTATCCCTCTTACAATCCATTCATTCATTCATTCATTCATTCGTCTTTTCTTGAATGAAGTTTGATAGGTGATTTTTACTTTCTGAATCATTTAAAGGAATCTCTTACTTTTACTTGATTGATTAGTTTTTTGAACGTTTCGCTTCTACTTCAAAACCTTCTCTTTTTTGTGCGCTAGAGTATATGTTTGGTTTGCTGAGCTGTCGAAAGAAAAGTACTATGGCACTTGCCATCCTTTCAGCAAACAGTTTTTTTTCGTGGAAGGGGAAAAAGAAGGTTGAAAATTGTAAACAAAAACTTTTGTCTCCATAAATAATCTCCAAAATGAAGCTTCCAAATCCGCATAACCAAAAATGTAGCACGTAAGCTGAGTGCACAAAAAAGGCAAACGTGTGATATGTGCACAGTTGTCTGTTTTTAAAACAATCAAACGCGTTTCCTTCCTTTCCTTCGTTACTTTTTACTGTGTCAATTGGCAACTGGTCACGGGGTCTCCCCTCCCGCCTCTCGATCTCGATGTTCCCCTATTTACTGTTTGTTATGTTGATTGATGTTGTTGTATAGGTATGGTGATCAACTATAGTGGAAAGAGTTTCTGACAAGTAGCCCGTTGAGCACCATGTGATCCTTGGGTTTTTACTCCAGTAGGGCGTGGGGAAGAGTATTTTGAAGATAAATGCGGCTGCAAGATGCGAAAGTAAGTGAAATAATAACGGGGAATGGAAATTGCTCTTGATTGGCAAGTTTTGGCAATTACTTTCCCGATTTAAACTCATGGCCCACTCGTTTGAGGTTTGAGCACGTGTACTTAACTATTAGTTTTGGCTATAATTACACCTCTAAACTGTGTGAGGTTGTGTGTATGTTAATGGAATTATTACTTACAATTAGCCCCGCCCTGGGGCTATTTAATAGGTCACTAAGTCCGGAAATAGAATATGAATTTTGACATTTATTTCACTTGTTTCGCATTGTATGTGGGAGGATTATTTGCTTAGCGCGGAGGAGCGTGATTTTGAAATTACGCCCCACCTCTATTAGGTGGTTACTCAATTATATACCAATTTAGCCCCGTGGGAGCGGAGCGGGAGAAAGAGAGATACGGGGTATGACAGAGGGGGGATGTTACAAAAATAGAGATAGGGAGCTTGTTGTCGTTATATTATCAAATCTTTTGGTCTTGTGAGGGGGAATTAGAATCACATCATCATTAGCTGACTATGCGATTATCCAAATTACCAAAAGATTTGTATTATTGGACCACTGTAGCGGATTAACCGATTAACCAGTCGCAGTCGTGAAGATTTCTATTTTTATAATTTTTTGTTCTTTGAGCAAAATGAGCGAGTTTTTTCAAGATCGTATGAACGGCTTTATATGTGCTACACCAAATGTTGCATATTTTTAACTTAACATTTTGGTTTAGGTTGGAATCAGGGTGTAAATTCCGTGCGTAAATGGAGATGGTTGGAGGTGGTTTCTTTAGCTTAGTGATAGCTCGTTTTAATAAAACACCATGTTTCGTTTCGGTAAAATATGTTAATTTGGAATTGCTTCCGGAGGTGTTCAACACCAAGGTGGTTCGTGCGTGTTTTCATGCACCAACCTGTACCCTGTACCCCTGATTGGAATTGATAATTCGTGTGTTACTATATTCATTATCATTATGCTGCCTGTGTCTTTCGCCATTGTTGTTTGTAAATGTGTAGCAAATGTATTATTTCGTCACTCTGTAACTCAAAACGTTGTAGGTGTCTTTCAACCATGTGTGATCTCTGATTTATGGGGGTATAGGGGTATGGTATTTTGTCTTCTTCTGAATTCAGATTTCATTTTTCATTTCATAATTGCTTCATTGGTTGGCCAAATTCTAATTCGTAAATTCCAAATTTTAATGTTTTTTTTTATTTTTATTTTTTTTTTTAAATGTGGACAATATGTGTGTTTTCTGAGTCTCCTGGGAAGAATTGTGATTATCCCTATTTAAGGATATATTGTATAAACGTTTATTGATGTAATCCCAAAAAAAGTGTTATTCGGATTTATCTGGAAGCTTCGGATGGCTCCATTATCTCCTAATTAATCTTAATATTCTCAACTTTCGGCCGTTTTCCGTTAGAAATTCCATGCACGTCTCACTTTGTTTTTGCAGAGGGCAGACTGCGACAATTTATGTTTGAATGTTTGTATTTGCTGATACTAATAAGACGCTCAAGTTGCGCGTGGCATTCAAGTGTCTGCGCATTAGCTTTACTTTAACTTTATTGTTGCAATTTTACTTGATTGTATCATTTTGCAGAGATGAGATGCTAGGAGGGTGCGACCGCGACTTTTCGGAGGAGCGTGACGACGTGTTCTTCGGACCGTCCGGCCAGTTGAGCGACGTCGACGAAGACGAGGATAGCGGATCGGTGACATCAGACGAGGCTTCCGACAGACCCGCAGACCTGGTGCCCATGGCCATTCGGAGCTCGCGACGCAACAGACAGCGCTCGTCCACTAAGACTGGGTTCTTTGGTGAGCTTTTGACTTTTCTAGCAGTGTCATGTGGGCCTTCGTATAAGGTGTCGTCTAATTCATATGCGAGTGTGAGTCTGCGAGATATTTGCTATTTGGTTAGTTTTAGTGTATTTTCACCTAATCATCATACGTAATTCATTCCTGCCTCCCTTTGTTTGTATATTATCACCATACGATGTTGTTTGGCCGTCAATTCATATCGAGGAGCTTCCAGCAATATAAACATGGTGACCATGTTTATTTGCGTTTTCCGTTCGGCGTTCCGCGCACGCAAAGCACAGCAATATTTGGATGCACGGGATTGTGGCCGTGGACTTGGATTAGAACTAGACTGCGATGAGTAGATGAATCAAGAATTAGAATTAGAATGAGATGGGAATAGAATATTAGAATTGCGACTGGTGAAATAGTACGGGCTGAATACGGCTGAACAAAGCTGCGCTAAATTCGCCTGGGGTAGGCTCCGTAGTTTCGACTTGGAACTTGTTCGTATGTATAAAATTACATTTGTTGGTCTATTCTGTCATTAGCCATCGTGATGGGAAATGCTGTGGACCATGAATTTATTAGCCTTTTTTGATAGTTACCGTAATGGGATATTACGACGTGGTTGAGTTTAATGTTATACTGTTATATCATCCGCTTAGGGTTTTGGGCGCGTGGTTGGTGGTTTTTCCTGCGAAATTATACCATTGCCGACCTTGACATTGTTTATTATTTTTGAAAGAGTGAGGTGCAGATGCCATCTGGTAGTTTGGTTCTGTCACGTGGGGGCAGATATACTATTTGTCTCCCCGAATGTTTTTTTTGAAACATCCGCGAGATTTTCCAAGGTTCCTTTCTTTTTTTAAGCTATGGGGATGGGGATAGGTCATTCGCAATTTACGGCTCGCGTGACTTTGTCGGTGATATACTCTCACCCTCTCTTTCTTACTCGTTGTCTCCTTCTGGCTCTCTCTCTCTCTCTCTCTTTTTTCTCGATCTCTTTCTCCTTCTTTTTACATAATTGCCTTGTTGTCTCCTTGCTCGCGTAGGTATACTCTCTGGGGCTCTCTGGCAACTGTTAACTAGTTTTCTTTGACGTTTCGCATCAGTGAATAACAGTGTGTGTTGTACTGTCACTGCTATCGTCTAGTTAGAGTGTTAGAAAGGGGGGTCATGGTCTTTTGCTATCAGGCGCCCCTGCCCCTTTCCCGTTTTTTTTTCTCTCCCTTCGCTGCTATCGAAAAAAAGATCGAAGTTTTCCATCTCACAGAGACGTGCGAAAAGTTCCATTCGATTGAGAGATGTGCTTTGACTTTTGAGTTATCACGTTGACGGGATACGGTACCTAAATGGCACGTTGTTTGTGGGATACTATGATTTGCATTATGAGAACGCTCAGAGTTAAGGTGTTTCTTTTCAGACTTTTACAAGACAACCGATGAGGATCTTGGGGCCGGTGCTTATGCGAGTGTTCGCACTTGTGTTTCGAGAAGCTCCGGACATGAGTTTGCTGTTAAGGTAATACTTTGATCTTTTTTATGGAAAACTTATTATAGCATTTGTGTGTTGTTGAGTTAATACGGATTGAGTTACTGTTACAAGGAAAGTGTACCCTAAACCATACCCTACTACCTTTTTCCAGATCGTGGACAAGTCGGTGCAGTCGCACACCAGATCGCGTATTCTGAGAGAAGTAGAAACTTTTAACATCTGCCGTGATCATCCCAACATTGTGCAGCTGATCGAGGTAAAGAGCTTTTGGATAATGGTTTTGATAATGGGATGTATTGATTTTCTTGATTACCTAAGACTTTAGCTATACTTTCCCGCCCCATTTAATTAGTTAACTTTAGTGGTTCGAAGACTCGGACAACTTCTACATGGTATTCGAGAAGATGAACGGAGGGCCACTGCTCGATCACATCCAGAGAAAGGCCAGAGAGGGGGTGGGTATTCAGTTCGAGTTTAAGTAGAGAAGCCGTCAGGTTATGACTTACGTTTGTCCCATTTTGCGCCCTCTCATGTGAATATCTTTTAGAAAGCCTTCACCGAACAGGAGGCGTGCCATGTGGCCAAGGAAATTGCATCAGCGCTCAAGTTCCTGCATGACAGAGGTTGGAATAGATGAAATATGAACTTTGTTCTGATTATCATGTCACGTGAATCTAGTAATTGTCCCCAATGAAAGTAAACGGAATTTGTGGAATTGACGAGAATTTGTGGAAAATGATGATGGACTTTACTTTTATAGGAATTGCTCACCGCGATGTGAAGCCCGAGAACATTTTGTGCACAAAGAGAGACCATGTCTCGCCCGTCAAACTGTGTGACCTGGACTTGGCCAGCAAGGCAGTTCTGCATCAGTCTCGCATGCCGCAGGTTTGGATTTGGGTTGTATGAGACTAGTAGTTACACTGAACGTTATAAAGAGAGATTCAAAGACCTGCTCGGTTATTCAAGGGTGGTTCATTACTATGAAGCTTGTTCGTTCCAGGTTGCTAGCGAGCCAGATTTGGCATCTCCGGTCGGAAGTGCCGAGTTCATGGCCCCCGAGGTCGTGGATGCTTTCGTCGGTGACGCGCTCAAGTACGACAAACGCTGTGACATGTGGTCGCTTGGAGTGATTATCTACATTATGCTGTGCGGTTATCCTCCATTTTATGGAGATTGCAGTCAGGCGAATTGTGGATGGGATGAGGTATGTTTTGGTTTATAACACTTTAGCTTTACAATACTCGATACCGTTTTGTATGTAAGGTCTTGTAAGCCCCTTGTGTGCCTTTTGTTGTAAGCCTTATAACGCTTGTACACTCTGCTCCTCATTATAGGGTTACCCGTGCGATGAATGCCAGAACAATCTGTTCGCTCGTATCCAAGCAGGGGAGTACGAGTTCCCCGAGGAGGACTGGAGCCACATATCCTATTCGGCCAAGGAGCTCATCCGTAGTCTGCTCGTCCGTAACGTGCGCAAGCGCTACACAGCCGATGAGGTGCTCAAGCACCCGTGGATTTCTGGAGGAGCACCCGATACATCGTTGCTCACTCCTGGCAACTTGTTGAGGTATGGGGACATTCGATTCCAACGTTGTAATTTTCGCCTATATTAGTCATCGTCTTGGGCCGATGGGAACAAATTTTTTCTTGTCTTTGTTTGGAATTATCATCTTTATCATGACTTCATTTGTAGAAATGACTCTGCTCGCGACGTGCATCAGATCTCGGAGCATTTCAATGTGATGAACCGTATCGTGGCCGCTCGTCTCAGCGCCCGCCTCGAGATGGTCGGAAGTGCCGAGGAGGAGGAAAGTAGCAGTCTCGACGGATCTCCGCCTATTCAGATCCAGGTTCCCGTGGGCACTCAGCTCCCGGACATGGTCAGCCATGCTTCACCCACGTCTGCCCCTCCAGGTCAATGCATGAAGGAGTATGAGGAATATGAGGTTGGTTGGAGAGAATATTGACCGATGACGTAGATTAGGAGGGAATCTAGTTGGAGCATGATTGCCGGCTGTTGTAGGACCGCCTACCATACCGCTTTAACTTGCCTTGGTTGCAGACTGAAGGCGATACCACCGAGGAGACAGGCGAGTCGGACGGAGCGGCTCTCCTGAGCGACAATGTCCCATCGCCCGCTCCCTCGATGGTCGATCGTGCTCCCTACCTGCCCACTTACTACCAAGATAAGCAGATGAGTGGAATGATCCAGCCGACTCCCTACATGGACCCTCATACTGGAATCATGATGTATCCAGTGCAGTGTGCACCAATCTACTATGATCCGCAGACCGCATACGGAGAGCAGTTGGTGAGTATTTGATCTTTTTTATTATTATTATTGTGTATTGGGAGTTTGATTAGTAAGTGTGGTAAAAATGGGTTAGTAAACGAGTTTTATCTTTTCAGTACGATCCCCGCTTCCACGTGAACAACAACGTCCTCCTGACCCGCAACATGTCTAATGTGGCCCAGATGACTGACAACTTCCATGGTCTCTCCGTGAATGGTGCGTATGAGAAAAATGGTACTCGTGGAATCACCCCACCACCACCAGCGGAACTGGAGTCTTGCCAATCGGCAATTGCTAGACAGGTTTGTGTTTTATCTTTCTCTTTTTAAACTGGATTCAGGCACAGAAGAGAACCTGGTTTGCATATAATACTCGGGAGAGCTGTTGACAAACCAACTACCATTCAGCTTTAACCTCAAACTTCACTTAGTGTATTTGGTGTAAAGGTAACTTTTTAGGATTCATCTTCGGAGGTTCGCAATGTCGTCCAGCGTGAGCAGCAGGTTGAGGTGTAAGTCGGAGGTCCTTGGACCCCCGACGTCGCCCTCACTCTGCTTGTTCGATGTCTATATCCAACCAGAAGGATCCATTTCTTCTGAGTCTGTACATAATGTTTATGTTCTTCTGCTTCTTCGATTCTCCTCGCGGTTGTCGTTTATCTCCGATGGACGACTTCTGTGAGAGAAGGACCCCTCCTCGTCGGTGTGATTAATACACACACGCCTTGTGTTGATACGGCTGCGTTCATCTCTGTATTCTACGGTTAGACCCCTTCCCTTCCCCATCTCTATCTTTGAGAGAAGTGCTTGATGCGCCGTCGACTCCTATTTAGTTGCCCGTCTTTGTATATTTGTTCCCTCGGATTTGGTAACGACATGCCTTATCTGACTGTGAGGTGGGCGTTCAACCAATCTGTGGTAGATTTGATTGCTTGTTGTGAAACAAAAGTGGTTGGCCCGCCCACCATGGTTAGAGTAGGTATGTCGGTTACCTTATTCCCCTTCCCTCTCGCTTTACTGGTCTCCCAAGTCGACGTGCTGCTCGCCCTCTCAATCCGGGTATGTTTGATATTTCGCTTATCACCTTCTTAGTTTGTATCTAGTTGTTTTTGAGAACAAGCCAGCTGAAAACATCACATTTCTGTACATAGGCCATATTCGCCCCCTGCTCAGTTAGCCATAGCGGATGCGAGGTGCCGAGTGCCGGATTCTTTATTGACAAGATTCCCCTCAGGACCAGGCACCTCGGATACGCAGTTGAGTATACTGTATGTTCGCGGCCCCATAGTTTGGTGTGTGTATTTTGCATCGTGCATTGTTTGGGAGGAAATGCTCCTTTTTGCTGGAATTGGAATATTCAAAGGCGCCTTTTCCTCCCAGTCATTGCAATATTTTGTTTTTGTCTTTGCATTCGATAATATTATTATGCGGGATCTCGTCGCGCAGGTGATCAACGTGGTCTAGAAACTTGAGCAATCTTATTGATTCTAATTCTAAACTCGCAGTTTCTAGACTGGTTGATTACCTGGCGCGTAGTTCGCCTCACGGTTCCAACTGTTCCATCCTCTCCTCTCTCTCCTGTGGGGTGTGTTTGCTGGTCTCTCTCGTGTCTTATGTAACCCCCGGTCTCTCCTATGGAGCGTCCTCTCTCTTCTTTTTGAATATCTTTGCGTTCCCCGTGAGATTTGGTATTCAGAAACGAGTGCTGTCAGGGTTGGCATCTTGGCACCCTGACTGCACCATTTTTACCACCATATCTTCTCAGGGAGCGGTTGATGTCTTCGTCTCAGCTAAATGAATTACCATCGACTCAAACACGCTAATGCTAACAATCGATACTTGAAACGAAGACTCTTTGTCCTTTGTCCCCGTGCGTTTGAATGATAAGATCACTTTTTGTATTTCTATGCGACAGATTGTTATTCTGTTGTTAACTTAAACTTACTAATAACGTGTATGTAGCGGGAAAGAGTGGTTGAGGCGTGGGTTTCTCTTTTGTGAAAACTTGTGTGAAATTTCCGCGTCCGCGTCCTGACCACTTATTTTGATTGTTGAATCAGTGTCTTTTATTGATTGATTTTTGTTGCGAGTACCCCTATGAGGGTGAGGTTGTGTGTGCCTCTGAACTGGATGTTATGGATTGGTTGGTGTTATCATCCCTTTGTAGTTTAAATCAAGCACCCATCAGTCTGTAACGTCTAGTTATGTCCATGCTACCACCGCATTCCATCGCGGGTGCGTAGTCAATGTGTAAGTACATGTATATATGAGTATATTTTGAATCCTGTGAAATCTAGTTTCAGTCTTGTCAAAGTGTTCTTCGAGAAGCGTTCCTTTTTTTATTATTATTTTTGCTATTATTTTTTTAGAGCAGTAGTTTTTGATCAGTTCGTATTTTCGACTTAACGAGTAGATAGAAGGGTGTTGAAGAAAGAGGGTTCTGAATTCTGAATAATGAATATGATCAATATTTGGATTCTTCAACTGCTTTCTGTATCCAAATCACCACCGTTGAAGCGTTGTAGTTTGTAGTCTTTGTCTTGGTTGCCTCATAGATTGTTGTTGAACAGTTCCAGTACGGTCCCTTTGAAATGAGACGAGGTCTGCTATATCCTTACTGAATGGTTCGAGCCTCTCCTCACTCTCCACAATGCCTTCGTTCACTTGGTGCATCAGTTTCTTTCCCCTCTCTCTCTCTCTGTCTACTCTCTACTCTAACTACTGTACCTTTTCGTAGTTTTATATTTTTGTTTCACTTTTCTAACTCTCCATCACTGGACTAAGCTATTGTTTTTGTTATTTTATTTCCCATGTTCTCCTCCATTTCCAAAAGGAAGCAAAGTGTTTGGTTTGAGTGAAAAGTAACGTTTGGTCGTAAGGCTTCTTGGGTATCATATGTTGGTCTTGAGTGGAAAGTTTGGAATACGGTAGAAATTGAGACCAACATTTGGTGTCCCATTTGGCCTTGTGAGCATTTTGTCCATCTACCTTCCATCGCACGCACATGCTGATAAAACGTGTATGAGTACAAATGGAGGCGGGTCTATTCTTATTTGGTTATATAGTTGACTTATTAGCTATTTCATTGTTCCGTGTATATTTTTTATGAGTAGTTTTTGTAGCGTACATAATCGCTTTTTTTTATTTATATTAAAAAACGAAAAAAAAAATATGTTGAATTGTACATGGGTAGGCTTGGTGTGGTGTGGAGACGTACATCGTCTGCACACTGCACGATTAGCCATTAGGGAGTGAGGTGGTTACTGTAGGATTTTGATATTTATTTGTTCCGCCTCACTCTCTCTCTTTGTTTGAGATGTCATCTTAGGAAAAGGTTTTTTTGAGTGGCTTACTTTTTTTTCCACCACTAGCATTGTATGTGTCATAGAATGCGTAAAGTAAGCCGTTCTCCACTCTACCATCAGTGTCTCTTGATTCGATATGCTAATTTGCGTAATTGCTCTAATTGCTCTGGTTGGCTATCTGAATAAAGAGGCAATTATCTCGTCATCTTTGATTTGATGTCATTCTCATGTGTGGTTTTTGTGTCCAGATTGGACCATTGTGGGCCACCACAACCTCTTTAATATTACATCGATTTTGTTTGGAATAGGGTTTATTCTAGGAGGGACAAGCTGAAGTTGGTTGCTGTCTTTGCTGTGGTGTAGAGGTTCTTGTTCTTCCTATTGAGCCTGAACCTTAGTTAGTCATAGCATTGGTAGGCCAGCGGTACCGGCTTGTATCATCCCAAGAGTACTACTCTGTTCCCGACAAGATTCTCAACGGGGCCGTTGTTTGGTCTTTATAATTGATTGATTTATCGATCGATTATTGATTATCCATTCAGCATTGTTTAGTTCCCCCCTTCCCTCAGGTTTGCTAGTGTCCGCTAGGAGAGCAGAGGACTACTACCAACACACATAGTATACATCTCCATTATGCACATGTTGATTATGTATGAGCTACAGACTACAGTATGTCTCATCTGTGGTTTGTAGTTTGTATTCGTTGACTATATATTTGGTTTGATTGGGGCTGGTTATGGTGGATTGGGTAATCGATTGAAATTAAAATGTAAAAACCTGATGCCACCAAACCAGCCCTTTTTTGGGTTGTCTTACAACCATTCTCTATTGTCTCTCCAATATTTATTTATTATTCTGTTCTGTTCGGAGTTTGTTGTTTGTTCTTTTAGTTGAATGAATCGAGACACTCGAATTTCTATCTTATTGTTTAGATCCGATCTAATATCCTTTTCTGTAGTCGTCAGTGTTTTAATGGAGAATAAAGCTTGTGAGTTTGATGTGTTTTATGCATTCGATGGTGGAACAGTACAGCACAGATGAATGAAATACAGACCTCGTTGGGGAACATGTTTCAACAATGCTGGAAGTGGTGCTATGCAGCATGCACAGTTCGTAGATGTTTTAGACGTTCTTTGATTAACGCGAAAGTCCCGCAATATAACGGGAGGGAAATTGCATGCTTCGAGTCGTACATATATCTCGCATAGGGGAAGGAGTGCCTGATGGGACTGTTACCCACAGAAGTTATGATTTCCGAAGACCGAAGACTTGGGATTTCTCGACGGGTATGTCTTACTCCTTTGAGAGGTACATCTGAAAAAACAACAACAAAGCAATTGTACGTAACTTGTGTTTGAAGTTTGAACTAGCCCTTTGATTTGATTTGGTTTCATATGCGTTTTTATGCATTGTTAGCACGGCCTGTTTGTCGGGAAAACAGAGGATGTTCTATGTTCGTCCACTACGATTCCGATGCTCTTTTAGTTGGTTTCCTTTTTTTAAAGCGAAATAGCGGTTGGCTTTTGAAGCGCATCGCGGACAATTGAATTCTTACGTATTTATGCTAATTTACTCGGATTTAGCTCCATTATTTATTCTAATTTATGTTCATTTGCATATCATATGCTGTATAATAATGCTGATGTACTCGATGCGTATCAACAACCGGGCGTTACATCGCTTTAACTTGTTATTATGATCTTATATTTTTCATTTTTCTTAAAGTTAACGGTCAAAGAGAGGTAAATAGATTTCATTGAGGGATATTTGCTCAGAAATTTTTGTTGAAATTCTCAGCGGCCAAGGGGAGACCAACAGAATGTTTCAGTTTGGGTGTTTTATTTCTTCGAGCAGTTTTCTTGATATGTTATTCGTTTACAGGTTACTGTATAAACAAATCTGCCTTTAAAGCTAAATACCGTCCGGTTTTTGAAACGCATCGTGGACAACTGAATTCTTACGTATATTATGCTAAGTTACTCGAATTTAGCTCGATTTTTTATTCTAATTTATGTTCATTTGCATAAGCTGCATAAGAATTCTGGTCTAGGCAATGCGTTTCAAAAACCGGACGGTATTTCGCTTAAAAGGAACTTCAGACCAAGAATTCCAATTATGATGCTCGGTGTAGGTGTAGTTGCGTACGTTTTATGTAATTTCTAAAATTTCACAGAATTATATGTAATAAAATGCAGATCGGCTTATAAAACAAAAATAGGTCGCCTCGTGCGTGTATATAGTGTGTGCATGTAGAGTATTGATTGTAACATGATTTATTTAAAGGATGATATATTCAGCGTTTTTCACTGGATGCTAACATTAGTCACCCAAATTTACAGTAGAGTAGAGGAGTTTTTGGTGAAAGTTACTCTAGTTTATTCATGCAACTACACCTACACACTGTCCTTTGCTTTGTCGTCACGCCACATTGTATATTTGCTTCAAAGAAGGTGTGGCTTCATCATACATTATCACAGGACTTCGAAAACACCAACAAAATCGGATCATACCGTATTCACACCAAAAAAACTGCGTTTATTGTGACACAAGACTTTTCGTTGTTTTCCCGACATTGTCTACGTGATAACGTGATTCTTAAAATAGAAATAAAGAACCATGTCTCTGTTTGTGCATGAAATTCTCTCGTCTCTTATCATTGATATTGAAGAGTTTCCTTTCAGAAAATGAGGAATATTTTAATCTTGATTCCTTTTTATTTCGTAAATGGAATTGTACTTCCACCCGGCACATCGACAAAGAGATGTGCATGTCAGAAAAAGAGTAGGTTTTTTTCACATGTCACTTGGGCATTTCGGTCCATAGCTCGTATGTTTACACATACATCCATTAACATTTATTCTGAAGATCGAAGTATGTCGCGCGGTTAGATTACAATTTATATAATGAAGAGAGAATTTCACATTTGTTGTGAAGGTGTTCGGAATTTCGCAACTTCACTCAAGACTCAAGCATAAATATATTTGGAATGTCGTCTATCTGTCTATCTCTCAATCTAAACCACAGTCTTCTTGCAAGCATATAAACGTCCCATGCCAGACGTCCGTCCCAATTACTATGGCTATGAAGACTGCCGACTAAATTCCCATAAGAGCAAAAATTATCACCGATTGTTAGATGACAAGCTAAAGATCGATTTCTAGCCAAATGTCTGAACTATGATTCGACCCGTTTGGCCGTGTCTCTGGATGAGGCCATGGTTTCATTCCCGAATCTGGCCACACATCAAGGACCATTATATAATGTGAGTTGGAAAGAATTTTTTATGAACCTTTATTCACACACAAATTTCAGTGTTTGCCTGTTTGATGCAACTTTGTACTTGGCCGGTTCGTGCATTGAAAGCGCGAGAAATCCGTAACGTGCGCGATTGCTGAGTTGGAAATTTCTAATTGCCTGGGACATAATTACTTTCAATTTTCAATTAAGTCAAATCGACAGATCAAGGGTGTCAATGAATGGGCTTCTTTTAGGTGGACGATGAGCACACAGCTTGGGAGAATTCGCACGGAAGTGGAGGAGCAGAAGGGGGACAAGGACTATCCACTTTTTCTGTATCTGATGTGAGTGATCAAGCTTTGATTTATATTCTAGATAACTTCCCAAAACTGATACTGAAGCACTGTTCACGTAGGATATCGTGGAGGATTTTTTTCTCAAAAATGGAAACGTTCCTCTGAGAGTAGAATTCATTGTGGAAATTTCAGAAGGTTTCCGCTCCTGTAAATCCAGCAGTTATGACTTCAAAGACGTTTATGGGGACAGCAAAACAGGTTGGATTTTAGAAACGACATTAGCTTAGGAGTTGAAAAAAGGAGGCGATGCAGGCATAGAGAATTAGAAATCATTTAATATTGTATCATTTGTCATTTTATATCGTTCGTAGCATTTAATGTATTCCTGTATATTGTTGCATTTTTTTGTTCACCTTGTATGTCTTTGTATGTTTTATCGACAAACTGTGCGTGTACATTTTTGTGTGCGTAATAATAATAATAATTATTATTATATTATTTCCAAAAGCATACTCTGGTAATGTTTCTAGAAGTCGTCTTGCGTAACTGATGACTGTCGTTCTTGTCAATTGTCCATTGTCGAAGGTCTTCTTCAACATGCGTGCGGAGATGACAGAGAACCACTTATGAGGCAGAAGTTCGTAGTTTTTCAAGGATTAACGATTCTTTACATGTTTTCGAAGAGTTATATTTAAAGCGAAATACCGGCCGGTTTTTGAAACGCATCGAGTACTCCCTGCTTTCCTATGCTTCATATGCAAATGATCATAAATTTGAATAAAAAATAGACCCCAATAGACCCCTTTTAGCATAACTGCATAAGAGTGCTGATATTTGAGATGCGTTTCAAAAACCGGCTGGTATTTCGCTTTAATGGCAATTCTTTGAAAACACACACGGGCCGTACAAAATAAGCGTTCTCTCTAGTTATAGCCTTGACAGGGCAATAGTTGAATAGTTACTTCAAAGTGTTCCGTTGAATAAACCATACAGTTGAATAAAAAGTAAATGTTGGTGAAATTCATCAAAAAGCGTGTTGCAGCGTACTTCATTCACAAATTTACTTAACCTAACAATAAGTACCTTTTTGATGGTCAAAAATTTGTGACAGAAGCAAATGTTGGTGAAAAGGGCCTCAGTTGAATAAACCATACGAGATTATTTCTATATTCAGACAGCAACTCGAATCATCTGGAGCCAATGCAAAACAATGTGGGAAGATGACGACAAGAAAGAAGAGAGATGTTGCAGAAGAGAGAAGGAAAAGACAGTCAGATTCAGATGACAATACAGTGACAAGTGGAAGTGACAACAATACGATCATCACGGATAATGACCCGAACGGAAACTCGAGTAAGTTAATTGTAAAATAACACTAAATGAATTTCTACTTCAAAAACTCCGCGGCGAAGGTATAGCGCACATTTAGCGGAGGGCGCAGGGCCGTAAAAAGTGCGGTCCACCAACTAAAAGTGTACCATTTTGCAAACGGGAATGGCAGTAGCGAATCGTAATCTTATCGCTTAGATAATTCCGGTTAATACTTTATTTTCAGCCTCAAAACTTCTCGGAACTTGGACCGACATTTCATGTGACTATAAAAGAGGCGATCCTCTACAGAGAGGAGAAGACTTCTGTGGACTGTGCAATCTTTGTTGGAGGTACGATTAGGTTTACATAATAATAATAATTCTATCTTTCTTCAATTTTATCCCTAGAATTTATCAGTTATTTCAGATGGCGTCAACTCCCCATTACCTATTTCCCCCGCTATGTGAATGAAGTTTCATGCGACGACGTGGACAGTGCATGTTTATCGGGTATGTTATGCATAAAAATATGTGCTATAGAATTACCAGATACACAATACTTTATACGATGCTTCAATAGTGTCTATTCCTACACAACCGTCTCTGATATTGGCTATTGCGAGCTTCGACATAGAAGGTGAACTCGAAACCGTACTCCTATTCCTAAAGTGTTTTATAAATGGCACCAAATGACACGCTGTATTTATTGTTATAACTGTATTTATTGTCTTAATTATGTATGTTTGTGCGCACCTTTGTGATGTAATAAATTATTATAATTATTATTATAAAGAACGCATTAAATCTGAAATTCAACGACCCAATACAAAACGCTGATTCAATAATGTATATCCTTGGAACTAAGTGTTCATGTATACATGCAACAAGAACTCGAATTATCATTGACATCGCATTTCCCACTATGATAACGTTTTCCATAAGCATCGGAATCTTGCAGGTTTCGGTAGTTGTCGTCCAATACTTCGAAGTCTCTCAGTCCTTCGAAGTAATGGCGACCCAGATAAGGACAACTGGGATCAAGTCACAATATACAGTGTATCGGCATGTGAATGCCAAGTGAAAGTCGGGACACCGCTTCATGATTTGGTATCTCGATAAGGGAAATAAATCCTATATTTCTTATTCTCCGTGGGTTCAACTTCAACCCATCATACCATTTGTAATAACTATGTTCACTTCGCATTTAATGAATGATCGTTACATTATTAAGTACATAAAGCAGTATCGTCATGTTTGTCATGAAATGTTCTGTTTGGTGTAGTGCGGGTGCCGTATACTATAAAGTAAAAGCTAGAATTTTAGTCCACTGTATAATTGTTTGATCAAGTTCGTATGACTAGAACTCTATAACAGTGAAGTTATTGATAATACTACAACACAATACGTATTTTCATGTGCCTTTATGAATTCGGGTTTCTTTTTTCTTGGTTTACAAAAATTTAAATAAAAATTTGATATTCTTGTAAATGTACGACCTACGGGGCAGTCTGACAGTCTGACACCCATAATCATGAAACTTCACAGTTTTTTCACAGAAACGCAGATTTTAAATGATGCTCTAGAGCTCTAGAAACACGGTACATGAACATGTCTAACCGCCACAATAATTACCTAACATTAGCGGTATCTAAGCTAAGGCGCATTATCGTAAATCCGGTTTCTGGGGGGGGGGGGGTTGATGGACTAAAGGGCTGAACATCAGAACCTCTAATGCATTTTACGAGATGTCTTATGTTTAAACCACGTCTTTACCCTGCAGGCCGCAGGCGCTAAGCAAGATTATTTCGAACATCTCTATCTTAGGTCAGCAGATCAGCTATCAGGTGTAAATTCAATACCGCTGCCATTCTTTCCTTTAGATAGAAATCGGTTCGGAAGAAGTCGTCAAGTTTTTTTCGGAAACTAATTTTTCATGGTCTCTTTTGTCTGTTAGACATGTTCCTCTCTCTCTCTTCTCCTATTTTTCTCTCCTTCTCTCTTTCATTCTCTCGCTTTTCCTTTCTTTCTTTCTCTCTCTCTCTCTCTCTCTCTCTCTCTCTCTCTCTTTCTCCCCTTCTCTCCCTATCTCAATCACCTTATTCGCTTAATTTTTCTAGAGAAACAAAAATAAGTCAACCCAGTCCATTCCTATTCTCCACACAATGAACGTACTCCTTATTCTATTGATATTTGTTCCTTCTATACTTGGGTAAGTCATTCATTTAGCAGTAGCATACAATTATATTATGGTGAATTTATAGTACTCAGCTATTGAGAAAAAATTAGAATTTACTGGCTACTAGGCAATAGATTTTGTTAGGGAATTGTGTTAGAAAATCAAAATAGTTTGCTGATTATCCTTTTATTTATGAAAAAGTTTACCATTTTACTTTGTGCTGATTAGAAATCTAAAACTGTTCAATTACTAGTCAATTTGACTACGACGACGGTGGTTTTGGATGGCCAAGACAGGGAGGAAACTGGGGTCCACAGCCTTCATGGTAATTAATAACGATCGTTACGTTGCTTGAATGCATTTATGCAATTTATGCTAATCACAGACTTTCTGTTGCCGTATGCACGAACACCGGGAATATGCTCCCAGCACCCATTGGGAAGTGAGATAAAGAGAGGGACCACACTAATCAGAGAAACGCAGTGACAAACTCTCCCAACCGGGGAGGCTCCCACTGTTCGTGCATACGGCCACTGGTGGTTGGGCTTTAGCTGTTTACAGTAGTTCATCAGTTCGTGGTAGTTCGCCGTAGTATACTTATAGTTCTGGTAGCTTCATGTCCGTCCTTGGACTTATGAGTCATTGACTTAGGGGTGGCCCTCCTCCCTGGTGGAGGCATAGACATCACCCCCATCATCGCCACGGACCGTGGGGACGAATGCCACCATGGGGAATGGATCCAAATGGAATGGGAGGGTGAGTGAGCCTGACTTCCACAATATTTCTCTTTCTCTCTTGTTTCTTTTTGGGAAACGGAATTATTCTACACTCCAGCCGTTATCCATACATAAGTACCACATTTACACACCAAATTTTTTGATACCTTGATGGAACGAATAGTTTAGCTGTCTCGCATGAACTAAAAGAAAAATAAGAGCGTACCATAGGAGGAATACATAGACAGCCGAAGACAGAGGACGGACGGAAGACATAGACATAGATTATCAAAGTTGACCGATGCATCCTTATACATACTTATAGAGGTGGCTGGATGGGTGATGTTGGCCGTGGAAGTAGTGGTTCAGGATGGGGATCACAACAGCCACAGTGGAATGATAGACAACCAAGTAGAGGAAATACACAGGTAATCCAATTTTCACTGGCTCTAATCAATCGCCGACAGTTTTTTTGATTACTGTTGAGTTTTTTTTTGGCTTGTGAGTAGAGAATATTGAACTCCAAACAACCATCAACCATCATTTCTTAGTTACTATGTTGCAACAGTGTTAGAAGGATTGCAATTTCTATTACATTTGTGCAACTTGTCTAAGTAAAACGCCACAACACGTGAAAGGAAAGTAATTCGCTGAACGAACTTCCCTATTTTCCATCCTTTTTTCGCATTTCACATTATCTTGAGTCGTGTTTGAACGCATTTACTGAGGACGAGAAATCGTCAAAAGACGAGAGTAAGACTATTAAAATTCATTTTCCAACCTGGGGTTTCACAAAAAATAATCAACGTGCTAATAGTAAACATTTATATACATTTTTGCTGCATATAAGGTAATTATAAAGTAATCGAACATCAATATGTTTGATTCGTCTGTGCTTCACCTAAGTAGAGTTTCTTTCCTAAATATTGGCTTTTAGCTTTAGCTTTTTTTGCGTGTTGTGAGTGTGCGTAACGTTGTTAGGAATTACATAGGAAAACGGAATGACCAGTCAAGAGGAAAACCGCCTGTATCCGTTCAGCAAATGGTTTTCATCAATAAAAAAAATTGGTCACTGGTCATTGACCATTTAGTGACCATGTGGTGACCAGTTGACGACGGTTTGGAGAAGGCCACCAAGTGGTCACCAAATGGCTTGGCCCACGGAAACCGTTGCCAAATGGGTTCCTCCATTTCCTATTTAACCCGTTTCAGAACAACGTTCAACCACAACCTCGGCCAACGACACGCAGACCGCCCGTCGCACCCAATCCTCCTCCCGCCCCACTACCCGCCCCAGTTACAGTGCCGCCCGTTCCCGTTCCCGCTCCTTCACACAGCGGGGGCAGAGGACCGCCAGGTAAAAAACTCTCAATTTTAAAGCACATGTTTTGTGAATCACTTCGATTTTCGAATAAGATTGATAAATGACGCAGATGCAAAAACAAATAACTGATGGAAAAATTACTCCATTTTTTATCTGTTTTATCAGATACAAGATGCCCCCATGATCAATTTCAATATTTAAAGCGAAATAGTGGCCGGTTTTTGAAACGCATCGAGTACACCAGCATTCTTATGCATCTTATGCAAATGAAGCTATACAATAAAAAATCGAGCTAAATTCGAGGAAATTTGCATAAATACGTAGGAATTTAGCTCCACGATGCGCATTTCAAAAACCGGCCACTATTTCGCTTTAATGAAGCATGGAGCTCAAACAAAGAGTAAACATGGAACCGTTATTCCAGGCTGGTCTCCCACAAAATAGACATCAAACCAAATGGACAAATCCATCATCTGTCTACGATAAACAAAGCATAAAATGTCAAAATAATAAAGGATTGTTGCATTCTTCCTTCGCATGAAATTGTTCACAGAAAGATGAATCGAAAGTTTTTTTTAATCAGAACACGAGATGTCGGGTAGCTTTCAAACAAGCACTTTATTAGCGGTAATGTTGTAACCACAATGGTAATGTAATTGGAAGATAACTCCACATTTATGTGTTGTAGGCATACCTTCTACGATAGCAAATGAAGAAAGACCGGCACCATCGTGGCCGAGCACTGCCAGTTCAACTGCGAGAACAACGACAAGAACTGTGCCGCCCTCGCAGGCGCCAACGGCCACCAGAAGACCTACAACGGTGGCAACCACACGCCCTCCACCCCCAACTACTAGGAGGACGATGCCACCCACGCCTGCGCCCACTGCACCTCCAGCACCTCCGCCGCCCCCACCTCCGGCACCTCCGGCACCTCAACCGCCCCCACCTCCTCCTACCGCTGGTGAGTACTTACAGGACAGGATCATTCTCACGAAAAAGAGCGCATGACAAAAAAAACCATAAGCATATCTGCGCACGCTCACGAAGTACCATGAAACCCGTATGCTTAACATTTGTTCTTATTATATTGGTTTAGTATATAATAAGTATTTCAGCTCCCGCTCCTCCCCCTCCCCCAGGACCTCCTCCCATTCCCACTCTAGGAACGACCACAAGGAATCCTCTATTCCCAGCTGGGTTCACTCTCCCGCCGCAGGCATTTGTGCCTGATATTCCACCTCCACCGGGTAGAAAGTAAAAGCGGTTAGCGGAGTGCGCCGGTAATGATGCACGCTCGTCCTTTTTTGCACTTCCAAATGCGTATATTGCCTCGATGTTCTCTAAAAAGCATTGTTCTCTAAAACGGTCTAAGCGTGTCCAAACCCATTATAAAGACAAACTTCCTTATTTATTCCTGTAAATATGAATTCATCGGACTAGATCGTCCCTCTCTTTATCGAGCTTTCCTTCATACTATCTCACTCTGTCTAGATCTCTAGGTTTATCATATATAAAATAAAATCTCTATTGTCTCATTTATGATTTTCATGTATTGATGTATGTTGTATGTACCTGTGTTTTAACATACCGGAATAAACTTTTCTTATACGTTGGCCTAGATACAGTGTTAACTGTGTCCACCCAGTATGCTTCTTTTGAGTTCAGTCTAAAATAATCTAAAATCATGAGAACAAATTTGCTTCTATCAAGTAGGCAGACATCTTCCTATGACGGTCATCAACAAAAAAAAATACAGAAATGTGTGCTCTAGCTATTATATATTCAAACCAGCTAAAAGTGTGCCATAGCTACTATATTCATAGTTCTTCCTTCCTGTCCATTTATAAATCGCGTAGTCCTACTGTTTCCCTCTCTTGCTCTTTGCCTCTCAATCATCAGTTTCTTCACTAATCTCATTAAGATGATCCCTCTTTTCCTATTGTCGGCAGCCTCTCATCCAATGTCAGAGTGCGAGATGATGTAATCCACTTTGTTGCCCATATCTCTCTCGCCCTCTCTCTCTCTCTCCGAATTCGCTGACTATCTCCGAGTCCATCTGTCTCATAATTTGCATAAATGGACATAAGTTCGAGGTGCTAATGATGTGATCTAGCTCGACAGTAGGTGTGGATTACATGTTGTGCTTTGTAAAATAACATCTAAACATGCCACATTCTACATTGTGTGCCATTTATTCGCCGCGAGAGTGTGCGCTAGCGAAAATATTGGAGATATACAAAGTAGAGCTGGGAAACTTCTATTATGATTGAGGAAACTCCGCACTTAGCTTCATAGATTTCTGTATGATGTGTCACTTTATTTATTCTTCATTTTGTATTTGTGCTACTGTTGACTGTTGCTTTACTCGACAAAACTCTACGTTGCATATATTTTTCTCATGAATTGTATGTGTGCCTAATAAATTATTATAGATTCTACTACAAATAGAAAGGATTCCATCCGAAAACCTATGCCTAACTCGCGAATGTGAACATTGCGAAAACATCCGCAAACGGAATTAGCTCCCATGTCTTATTGTTGCCATTTGTGGTTACTTCCCACATGTCCCGTGTAAATATTTTCCGTCCGCGGGGTATTCATCAATTCATTGCTCCTTTTATTGGTGTCATCTAACCCTAGGGAGAGGCGCCTCTCCCACTTTACTCTCTCCCTCCCTCTCCCTCTCCCGGGTTACCCTTTAGGAGGGTGAGAGGTAGATCCGCCCCTAAATAGTCGTAAATCAGCTGATCAATTCCGAGGCCTCCTGAGACATTGGACCTTCTGCCAATGGCAAACACCACAAAACAATTCATTTCATCTTTCTTTTCATCCTTCCGAACATCTTGGAGCGGATTTACTCAAACGAAGGTTTTTTCCACCTTCGTCTTTAGGAACCTCTACGACTTTGAAGTAACACCTACTAAGATTCAGTGTACGTTGAATCAACCTATACACAATACATAGGACACTCAAGTTCTGTATGATACAAATTATAACCGAAGCAGGCTTGATAAACGACAATATTGCTTTGCACTGCTATGAACTTTACATTTAGAGCCGAAACATGCACGTATGCAAGTTCATATAAGTTGTCTTGTTGTGAATGGCATGAACTTTGCGTTTTAACCTCTACTAGTCATCTAACAGTCCTGCAAGTCCGTCTGTGAGTGTGTCGGTTTGTCCTTGTCGGGGCGCAGTCTCACACATTCATTGCATTGCCGTGTGTTCGATCCAAATTTGAATAGGTTCTTTTCTCTGACACATCCTCCGACCCTTTACAAATCTTACGCAAATATCGATCAGTCAGGTGATACTAACAGTTGAACTAGCAACTTTCACGCTTCTTATGGTTCTGTTGTCTCTACTTTGACTTATATCATAGGTCTATGAGAAATTATTAATCGTATGCGTTTTGTTTTGTTCATAAGTAAAGAAATACGGAAATTTATAGTGAATTCACTAAGACTATTTTAATACAATTGAGCACTCCTTTTTATCATGATGGACACATAATATTTGTTTATTATATATGATGGTGCAGGTCTTCTTTGTACTAGGTTTACCGCTTTCTCCTCAACAAAATCGCGAATTCTCCAAAAAAAAAGAAGAAATTATCTGTCCAACTTTCTCTCATGGTCCCCTTATGTTAGAATAATTTCACTACGGATGATTCATAATATTTCCGCTAAAATCAATTTCCCCATGAAAGAATAGGTATATGGGAATGTTGCCGGCGCCTTCAAATATGCATTGTATTTGAACAACATTTACATTTACAACCAGCCCGCACACCACCTCGCGGGAACCCTTTTTGAGTTTTTGTCATAACCATGGTACCATGTACCATTATGTAATCTCGGAAATTGTTCTACTTTCATGTTTAAACATCAGGGTGCGAGAGGCAGGGAGGTCATGCATACTCTTTCATGGCATTTCTATATTTCTGCTTTTTGTCTTGATGAGCCACAGCTCTATAACTTTAAACACCTCCTTTAACTTCCTTGCTTTTATGCCCATATCAATCAATATGTGTCTCCTATTTGGTTTCATTTTTTAGTTTCAACAAAATTGTTTTGTGTAGCTCAGGTTCACTAAGATACAATAATATTCGTATTCCATCGATATCAGTTTCGTAACATGGGTAACAATTTTTTTCTGTCTTCTGGTATTCTTTTCGAGTCGAGTATTTCAACATCTCATAAAAACGCCTTCAGGATATGGCTTCAACTTCTCCTTCACTCGAAAAATCAGCACATGAACTGAACAAACTCGCACAAGCAAAGTGAGTTAGCATAAAATATCTAAACATTATCGTCTACTGTAGCTACCAAGAAAGATGTAAGTGCGGCCTTAGGAACCAACCCATAAGTTGGTCCTTACTCTAAGTAAGACCAAGCATCAAGGACTTACAAAGAATCTCACAAACTGTGCTCACACAAGTGACTTTGTGTTTGGCCGAGAGCCACATAATTGATTTTCATTATAATCATTCCTTCAGATGGAAATTGGACGATTATTTATCGAGAAAAAAGGAACTGCTGGCTGAAATTTTGGAATGGCGTGAAACGGAAAAGTTCGTCGACGAAACAATGAAAACTATTGAAGAATTGAATAAGGAAAAGGAGGAGCATTCCGTGGTCATTCAGAGCATCAACCAGGTGATACTAAGTTGATTGTATCATACTAAGTTGATTGTATTCAAACAGAACCAGTTACTTTACTGTGTGCATTCCATCCCGTATTAGGTTAGAAGCTCGAAATACAGGCCGATTTTTGAAACGCCTCGTGGACAACTGAATTCTTACGCATTTATTCTAATTTGCTCGATTTTTTATTCTAATTTATGTTTATTTGCATAGGCTGCATAAGATGCTGATGTACTCGGTGTTTCAAAAACCGACCGGTGTTTCGCTTTAAGCCTAGTTGTATGCATAAAGACAGAATTACTCGTTATTTTATGTATTCCAGGATAAGAACGAGCTCGAAAAGGAGGTGGAAGCCGCGAAGAGTGAGCAAACACAACAAGAGGGCAGAATTGCACACAAATATGAGGGACTACAGAGGTAGGTGGAACGACCCAGTTATAGCAGGCCCACGAAAACAAGTGCAAAAACATCGTGCAGTCTAGTTTCGTAAAGCGAAATACCATCTGGTTTCTGAAACGTTCGCGGACAACTGAATTCTTACGTATTTATGCTAATTTACTCGAATTTAGCTCGATTTTTTATTCTAATTTATGTTCTTTTACATAGGATTTATAAGAATGCTGGTCCAAGAATGCAGATCCATGATGCGTTTCAAGAACCGGCTTGTATTACGCTTTAAAAAAATCTACTGCGAATGTTTTTTTGTTTATTTCTTTCATTTGTAAAAGTCAAAAGTTCCGTTGATAATGATTTTTATACTGGCTGTTTAAAGAGAAACACCGGCCGGTTTTTGAAACGTCGTGGACAGCTGAACTCTTACGTATTTATGCTAAGTTTTTATTCTAATTTACGTTCATTTGCATAAGTTGCATAAGAATGATGGTGTACTCGATGCGTTTCAAAAACCGGCCAGTATTTCGCTTTAAAATTTAAACTGATTGTGTTTCACGTTCTCATGCGTACAGTTTGCTTCATCTTCAGGTTAATGGAGCAATCAAATGAGATTCTAAAGAACCTCGGACTCGACGACGAGACGGCTCTTTCACCCAGCGACATCCCCATTGACGATCTACCCAAGTGAGTGACCCTCCCCACTAAATTCAAATACATACAGTAACCCTAAACTACTACAAATTCCGGAGATGCAGGCAAAATATTTTCAACTGTCAGTGTGGCGCAGAAATTTATTTGGCCAAATCCAAATGGGCCAACTAGGATTTTAATGAATACAGTAATGGTTAGCGGCCACGCGCTCAGCAGTCGCCGCATACCCTATACATAGTGAGCGACACAATAGCTTAGGGTGGGGTACAATCAACGCGAAACGTTGGCCGGTGCGCGGCCTTCGCACGGCGAACTTCAGGGCGCATTCGAGTTGGACATTTTCCGGAAAAGAAAAGGAAAAAAGTGGTTCGAGATGGATTTCACCAGAAAAGAATGCAATTGCCACGCATACACATGCAAATGATCGATTGATTTTAGTTTCAATTACGGTACAATTGCATTTTCGACAATTATTTTGCGTGTATTATTTTTTTTCTGGGTGTCCATCTCGAACCACTTTTTTCTTTTCTTTTCCGGAAAATGTCCAACTCGAATGCACCCTCAACTTTCGTGTGTATTTTTGTTCACCTACACCAGGCCTACGCACGGCGCACGGTCCATGCGCACCAGCCGCCCACCTTTTCAGTCCCCTCGAGCCACTTTCCCCTTTATGGGCGAGGTGCATGCGAGGTGTATGCGGTCCCACCTTTTACGGACCCAGTGTAGGCCGCACACCGGCCAAGTTTCCTCTGGTGAGCGCTGAGGACCGCGCGAACATAGAGAGCAAGAGTAAATGTTGCAAACCAAGCGCCTTCGTACAGAACTTCGGAACATTTAGGCCCCCAAATATATAATAAACCTTTCTTTAAATAAATAGGCCAAAATCACTATGAAAATGCCCCCCTTTTCAGGTCAATTCTCAGTCAGCCCGCTCCTCCGTCACATAATCATTTGAATGAAATGAATGCATTGAGAAACGCATCAAATGTCCCCAACCCACTCTTCGGAGCTGCAATGTTTAACTTCGATCAGGTGATCTATTGTGATTGATTTATACTAATAATATACGAAGAAAGCATAAAAATGTTGAGAACAAACACATATATACTGGAAACAAATGCGTGCGCATCGTGCGCATTGGTTTAATTCCTCCAAATTCCAACTACTGTGCGAATACAGTACTTGGAAGCCAATGAGCATCCGACCCGACCATAGGCTTAGCAGTTACCGTATACTCCATACGCTTGTCTACTGTATTGTAGCCACCCGAATCTTGTGTGATATTTTTTGAGAAAAATATCGGATTATCATATCTTTAAAGTCTTATCACATGTAAAAGAACCGCGAACGTGTCAGTTCTATAGTCAACAAAACAACCATTTTATACGATAGGTAGTTTTTCACGCGCTGTGCAACTGCAATCTAGTGTGATTTGTGCAAATTTCTGTGCCCGAAGTCCACGGAATGGAATATATTTTGCGCAGTACATGTGTATATCTCCAAACGTATCAAAACCACGTGTCATACCGCTTTACTATAAATTGCGTTCAACATTCTACATATTCAGATGATGATGCAGTCCAACCCTGCCTTCGGTATGCGGCCCTCCCCAATGCAGATGCCAATGCCTCCCCATCTCGGGAAAGCAGATCATCAGAGTCCACCAATGAAGGTAATTTGACTTGATTGCAAAAACAACTGTCCAACTCTTTTTTTATGAACTTTAGCCAATAATGGGCCTGATGTGCCGCAAGTTACCGAACTTCAATTGATCTCCTTCCAGACGTGTCAGTCCTGTTTCCAACAAATCCACCGCAACGCGCCCATCTGTCCGATGTGCAAGAACAAGAGCAGGAGCAAGAACCCCAAGAAACCGAAGAAGAAGGAATAATATATTGTAGACTTTACCGTAAGACCGCCATCCATGACAATTATTATATGACGTACCTTTAACTTACAGATCTCAGCCAAATGTATCGACCGCAAAAACAATTTTCCATAAGTTCCTGCACAATTAACAAAGATAAAACTTTTATATCCAAGCACCCATAATTAAATTCATTGTTGTTTATGCTTATTATTCTATAGGTTAACTAAATAAAACCTCTTTCCTATTTTGCCCAGCAAAACAATAAATAAAAATAAAGTACAACAACAATGAAGAATTATCTCAAAGAACATGCAAGAGTGATAAAACTAAATAAAAAAATTGATAAAACAAGCACGCAAAACCGGAAGCAGATCACAATACTGTTTTACACGATACAATAAAAATAAATAAAAGCACAACCGTACAAACCAAGACAAGAATATGCCATAGTGCACCAAAAAATCTGAGATACAAGATTACGAAGAAAATTACAAAAGATAGAAACAAAACCAAAAAATAGGGGGTATGAATAAAGGGTCTCCAACGACAAGCTTGTCAGCAAAATTGTCGGATGCAAATCGCACACACAGAATGTATACGTGACAATTTACAAATATTATTATCCACTTAGCTGTTTCGACAAGATACGTAAAGCCTTACAACTCCTGTTTGATCGCCTTGTTCTTGTAGTGTTCGAAAAGGGTCTTGATGACGTGGAAGGTGGAATGGAAATAAGCCTCTCCGAAGTACATCAGCTGCTTTCCGACAAGAATAGGGTCTCCCACTGCGAGAGTTCCTGGCAGAGTCCAGGAGAGAGAAAGCTGAAACACAAAAATTGAAATAATTATCTTCTCTTAGAGGGGTGCTGCGTGGTTTGTATAAAGCATATATAATAGGCGGTGATTTGGTCACCCAGTATAATACACACCACAAGTTCAGTGACACACAGCTTCAACTCATTCATAACTACGTGGTTATTGGCAAGTAAATATTCATTTTCAATTAGATGCATACTTGCATACATAATAACAGATATTGATCTTCATCATCATGCGTAGCGCCTTCGAATGTAAACATCCACGAATGTGGATAGGATAGGTAAAACTATATAGACAAACTTGAGCTGCCTGGGGGAAGCGCTTCGGGGTAGTGCGGAACATATCCTTACGGGTGAAGGGAGGGGGGGGGGGGGGCAGGACAACAACGGATGAGAAACAAAATGTTTCCCAGATCGTTGCGGTTTGCATAACTGTGCTCGTATTTATTGTGGGGCGCAGCCAATTCATTATCACCGGTAACTTACGGGAACAACACCGCGTCCGTAGCACGCCACAAAGGTGTCCGGAGCCATAGTGTAGATGTACGACTCAAACTGTCCGTGGCGGAAGTTTCCACCTGCAAACATCCTTTTGAAATCAATGCAATAATAACACTTAGATGACTTGCGTATCGGATTACTACGCTACTTTGTACATTGTAGTACGGAGGGCAGGGCAAGAGAGGTTAAAGAGTAAAACAATACAAGAAACATAAATAAAACACAAAGATTATACTACATCATTAGTATGATAAGAAATATAGGCACTGACCAGCTTTGAAGTTTTCCGTCTGTGGCTTCTTTACATCCCCAGCGACACGATCCACAGAACCACTCAAAACAGTACATGTGCTGTTACTCCAGTGCATTCCTGGAATATATGAGATTGAGGATCGAGCCTTGGGACAGAAAAGTCAGCATATACATTACTATTAAGTGCTCATAAGAAAATTTTGATGCGTAACATGGGGCTAGCAGCGCGATGTTTCATATATTGAAATTGGTTCCGGAAATGGTCCAAAGCCTATCCGGAAATGGTAGGTATTGATAACAATATGTTTCACCAAATTGCATGTAAGTTGTAATGGTTTGCGGAGATGGTCGATGCGTCATTTTACGCATTGGTTAATGGCCAGTGCGTAAAAAAACAGTCTCAATTAAAAAGAACCTCACCAGAACGTCCTTGCGTCGCAAAAGGCGCGTGGAACAGAGCGACGTATTCCGTGAGCGTTGAGTGAAGGAGTTGAATTTGCAAATTCATTCCACCGCCAACAACTCCAACCCACTTTGGATCGGGGATCACAGAAGGATGGGCTCGCTTCAGGTCCAGAGAGAAACGGTCGGCAATCGCGGCTCCGTTTCCAGCACCACTGGCTAAACATATAATTCAATTAGGATTGGAACATACAACAGATGAATAACATACCCCTATTTCTGGTAAAAAGATAGGATACCGTGAGCTTTAGACGCTAGTTGACGGAATTCCTTGGGAGAAAAGCCATAGGACTTCCAGCGCAGCAGGAACTGCGCACCAGAGAACAAAATGTAGGCGAATACAGCATATCGTATAATTTTCGAAAAGAAGAAGCCCATCCTGTAACAGATAATAAAAGTAGAAAAAGGAGCAATAGGTGAAACGATAATATAACAAAACCAATGATAAAAAATGACGATTATGGTTCGCAACAAAGGAGTAGTATTTTTCTGACATAAGACAATTCACCACTAATTGTTTAATTACCCAAGTTTGAGCAGGTACCGTGTGCTCAGTGAATGCTTGGAGGACGTGGGAGGATTGGAATGGAAGATGGAGGAAAGGAAGAAGAAGCCGCTGATGGATTTGAATGTCCGTCACCCCGCCCATCCAATGCCAGTGCCACCCCCTCAGTTTCGAAGACCGATGCCACCTGTGGACCGTTTTGAAGGTACCTATATACCTAATAATTCGGTAATTATTTATGGCCTACCCGAACTTGCCAAACACCCTGATGTTACTTCTAAAGTTCGTAGAGAGCATGATCGTATGCTCTTGGAAGAAATTCTGTCATTTTGTGGTTTGGACGGACTCATTTTGGACAGCTATCGTATGGGCCGCCCCTCTCCTCACCGCCCAAGAGCTGTAAAAGTCCAATTCCATTCGTCGCACCAGGCCAAGGACCTCGTCTCTTGTTACCAGTTGGACTCTCTGCTGACTGCTCCTTTTTACCTTCGGTTCCTGTACATCCGCAGGCTCGCCCCGCTCCCGCTGTTGCCAACCCCATTCCAAATCCTCCCCGCCAACACCCAGTTCGTCGATCCGTGCCTCGCCACTCCGTGCAAGTGCCTGTGTCTGCTCCCGCGATCGTGCCCGTGACGGTCTCTGATGTTCCCGCCCGACGAGATGACAATGACGCCATGGTCGTCGACTCACCGTCAGTTGCGGTCAGCGTATGTAAAACCCCTCTCCTGTCTAAAATTCTTCCCTCTCCTCTTCCCCCCACCCAGCCTTACACTTTTAATGCTGACGTAGTTTCTCGGCCACAACAAAAAAGGGATCTTCTCTCTTCGGAGACCCCTAGTAGGTTCCCTCATGTGTCCAAAAAATTGCGTCCGGACACTCGTCCGGACCCGGTTTTTGGGGCACAGCAAGCCAACACCACAACCTAGGTAGTTCTGTTAATAAGAATCTTTCGTGTATTTCTTTTAACGCACATTCTGCTCTTTCTCGTAGGCATAATCGTTTGCATGTTATTCAGACTATGACTCGAACTAAGCAGTATTCTGTCATTGGAATCTCTGAGTCTTGGCTCTCTTCAGATGATACTTCTGCCATTCTTGACCCATCTAATTTGTACACTGTTTATCGTTGTGATCGTAATGACCGAACTGGTGGTGGTTGTGCTCTTTTCATTGATAGAAATGTTCCCACTGTTGAAGTTTTTGTTGGTACTGTTGAAAATGTTAATATTTGCATTGTTGACCTACACGGTTCTTCTGATGTTATGCGTTTATTTCTTTGCAACAGGCCCCCTAGCTGTAATTCCTCTCAAACTGTTTCTTTCTTTGATTTTCTGAAAAATATTTGTTGGATAGGATTCGAATGTGCTAATAGGTGATTGGAATTTTTCTGTACGTTGTTCACAAGACGGCTCGTTAGATTTTACTGGTACATTTTGTTCCCTTTTGAAGATTTTTTGATTTACAATTGCCTTCATTTTCTAAATTCATCTCCGTCGTTTACCAGAAATGACAATATTTTAGATGTTGTACTTTCAGATTCGCTCGACATTGTAGGTGATGTCCATATGCCCTCCCGTTGGCGGAAGCGACCATTACGGCGTGGTCTGCAACCCATTCTCGAAATTCCACCTGTGTCCAAAACCGGTAACTGTGTAAACTATTACTCGGCCGATTTTGAAAAAGCTATGTCTATTATCGCCTCTTCTGATTTTTCTCGTTTCTGTTCGCCCTTTACGTCCATTCAGGATGATTATGATTTGTTGATTGGTATTATTAAATCTGCTCTTGATAGTTCTCTTCCCTCTTCGAATGCATTAGTTTCTAGTAAGCCTTATATCCCTGCTCATATTGAAAGAGCAAAAGAACGTGCTGAAGTAGCTCTTGTGCAAATTGATGAACCTGGTGGCCAAGAAAATTTTGAGTATTCTGATAAGCGTTATCGCTCGTTGTGTAAGAAATTTGAAGCTAATATTGAACGTAGATGTTTTTTTCTAATGACCCTAAACGCTTTTACGCGTATCTCAATTCCAAGACGAAGGATCAGCAGGCCATATCGAGGAGATTTGAAGATCCGAGTACGAAAGGTGAGTTTCTCACCAAGGAATCTAGTATTGCTGATTCATTCGCCACTTATTTCCATTCTGTTTATTTATCTGATGATGATTTCCTACCTTTTCTCTCCCCAAAAGATGTTT